>AWOL01S0015955.1:126482-136834 GCA_000715115.1 Nicotiana otophora | reverse complement strand
CCAACAACCCCAATAAATTAGTCAAATCCTTCAAGTGTAAACTTTCACCCGTAAGTTTTTAAATTGAGGTCTTTAGAATATAATCCTTTCCAATAAGAAATTATTTTTGAAATATACTTCCTTCAAATAAATATCTTTCAAACATAGTTCTTTCAAGATAAAACCTTTCAAATATAAGCTTTTCAAATAATTAGCCTTCAAACATAGTTTGTTCAAGATAAATAATTTTCAAGTATAACCCTTTCAAATAAATATCTTCAAAAATAGTTCCTTCAAGATAAATACATTTCAAATATAAACTTTTCAAGTAATATCCTTCGAGTATAAGTCACCCTGTGACACCTAAGCATGGAAGATTAGCAGCTCCAAACACAGATATAACCACAGGGGAAATCTACCGGGATACCAACCCGTAGTCCCGAATTAGTTATGCAGTACGGGGAGGGATCTCCCGGAATACGTCCGTAGTCCCAAAATAAATATGCAGTGCGGGGGGATCTCCTGGATTATGTCCGTAGTCCCAAAGTAAATATGCAAGACAGGGGGATCTCCCGGAATACGTCTGTAGTCCCAAAATAAATATGCAGTGCTGGGGGATCTCCCGGAATACGTCTGTAGTCCCAAAGTGAATATGCAAGACAGGGGGATCTCCCGGGATACGTCCGTAGTCTCAATTTAAATATGCAGCAAAAACAACAGAGATAATAACTATAGCACGACAGAAACCTCGTACATCACCACAGCGAGTACAAAAGCAATAATGACAGAAATGCAAAGTACGACGAGCAAATCAACTCAAGAATTTTAATCACAAGAACGGTAGAACTCATTCACAAGGAATAACCACAGTAAAGAATGCTAGGCACAAGGAGAACAACTTAACAAGGGAAAATAAAACAAAAATGTAACAACGATTCCACAATATTCAAGTCAACAATAAGAAGCCAACACGAGTCAAATAGTTCCAAATAATGGCAAGTCAACTAAGATATAGGTTATCTAAACTCCTTTTGAGGTTGAGCAATTACGAGGAATATTCAATAATTTATGTAAGGATAAGCAGCGGAAGATAATCATAACTCCACTTAAGACTAAACAATTATAGGATGAGAAAATAATGATTTCAATTAAAGATAAGCAGTTATGAAACGATAGCATGACAATAGAGGAGATGAAATCTTCAGTTAAGTCAAATAAGAGTCAAATAGGCAATAAGAGTAAATCCTGAGAACGATTAATTCTAATTAAAGCATGTAGAGTTAAAACTAGTAAATAGGAACTTAATCATACCAAGAACAACTCCAAACACAGTGAATATAAGGACCTAAGAATCCTAAAAGGCCACTTTTTCATTAATAAGTCTGAGCACGCACTCGTCACTTCGCGTACATGGACTACAATCAACATAGAAGACTCAAATCCTAAGGGGAAAATCCCCCATTCAAGGTTAGGCAAGATACTTACCTCAAAGAAGACAAACCGATACTCAAAAATAAACTTCTCGGGTGAAATGACTTCCGGGCGGCTCAAATCTAATCAAAATAACTTCAAAGCACAAATAAGACTCATAAGAGACTATTCTGGATTATAAAGTCTTAATCTATATCAAAATCTAAAAATCGGTCAAACATTGACCCCCGGGACCGCACCTCGGAACCCGACAAATTTTACCAAACCCGAACACTCATTCCGATATGAGTCCGATCATACAAAAAAATTATCAAATTCTGATACCATTTCGTCTCTCAAATCATGATTTTTCATTTTGAAAATTTTCTTCAAAAACCAACATTTTTCTTAACTCAAAACACAAATTAAATGAAAAAAATAAAGATAAAATCACGGAATATAATAAATTCTAGGTGAAGAACACCTAACCAATCGATTTGCTTGGAAAACCCACAAAGAATCGTTCAAAACCGAGCTCTAGAACTCCAAAAATGGTGAAAATGGAAAATCCTCGGAATAGAGGATTTTATATTCTTCCCAGGTGTTTTATGCATCGCGAACGCGGAGAAAGGGACGCGTTCGCGAAGAAGAAAAACAAAAGCTGCCCAGTGGTTCTTCAAGAACACGACAACACGTTCGCGAACGCGGAGAGGAAAAATATGATGGCCCAACGACTGCTCTTCGCGAACGCGTGAAGTAGTACATGAACGTGAAGAGTGTAATGGAATAGCTACATGAACGTATAAGCGACACGTGAACGCGAAGAGGAAAATGATCACCAATGGCCAGGGCCTGGTTTGCACTTCGCGAACGCGAGATAGGGAATACGAACACGAAGAAGAGGATGGCAGAACTTTGCGAACGTGAGAGGGTGACTGTGAACGCGAAGAGAGGAAGTATTTCACCCTCCAAAATAACACTACGCGAACGCGGTGGCAAGGACGCGAACGCGATGAAGTAAACCAGATGACAGATAACAACAGTTCAAAATAGGGGAAAATGATGCGTAGGCCATCCGAAACTCACTCGAGGTCCCCGGGACCCCGTCTAAACATACCAACAAGTCCCATAACCTAACACGGACTCGCTCGAGGTCTCAAATCATATCAGACAACGTCGAAAATATAAATCGCATCACGAATCGAACTTATAAACTTTCAAAACTTCCAACTTTGAAAACTCGTGCTGAAACCAATCTAACCAACCCAGAATGACGTCAAATGTTGCAGGCAAGTCCCAAATAACATAACGGAGCTTTTCCAACTCTCGGAATCGCATTCCGACCCCGACATCAAAAAGTCCACTTCCGGTCAAAATCTCCAAAAATGTAACTTTTGCCATTTCAAGTCTAAATCAGCTACAGACCTTAAATTTACAGTTCGGACACGCTCCTAAGTCCAAAATTACCCAACGGAGCTAACAAAACTGACAAAACTCCATTTTGGAGTCGTCTTCACACAGTTCCGATTATGATCAAAATCTTAAGACTTAAGCTTCCGTTTTAGAGACTAAGTGTCCCAAATTACTCTGGATCATCCGGTAACTGAATTCAACCACGTCGCAAGTCAATACACATAATATGAAGCTGTTCAAGACCTTATACCGTCGAACGGAGCTTAAATTCTCATAACGACCGGCCGGGTCATTATAGGGTTACACACCGCAATAGTGTCACATTGGATCGGGTTGCACGCCGCAACAGTGAGATGTTAAGCATAGTTCCTTACACTTATTTTGTGTTCCTTATTTTCATCCTTGAGGTAGGTTCATAGCACCTATTCGACCATTTTATTCGTTATGCGGGCTGGGTAATTCCCCGCCAGAGTCTGTTTTTACTTATGAGTTATATTAGAGTTTGTAGCTTGTTGGCGCATTGTTGGTGTTATATGAGATTTGGTAGTTCTTGAGATTGTTATCACCATAATAGCTTGTACTGGGTGAGACGAGGTGATTTGATCTGAAATCGGTGCAATCAAATTTATATAATGCATATTAAAGAGCAAATATCATTATTTAGTTTAGAATGAGCTAATGGTTCTTGTAAGGAGGAGAGACCCAATGATTTGTTGATTCGGTAGGTGGTTATAGATTTCTACACATCTCTTCCGTTGTGGCAGTATTACGAGAGTTGGAACAGGACTTACATGCGTCATGAGGTGTGTTGTGGGCATCAGATTCCTGGAATTTCAGTTATTATTGTCAGAGGATGTTATTATGATCATGTGAATTATGCGGTGCTTGGTTTGATTCCAGTTCAAGTACACGATCATTTTTGGGTACAATGTGTAGTGATTGATACAGTGTCCGTATGTTGGAATCAAGCATTGTAGAGAAATTCGGAGGTTGGAATTTTGTTCTAAGGCTTATTGAATAAATTAAAAGGGAGAATCTTTAGACAGGCTCAAGCTAATGTATTCAACTGGGTTGTGTTAGCAGGGGCAGGTGCACGAGGTATTAAACGGTGATTTTGGGCAACTCCGAAGCAATTCTTAGCACTTTCGAGGACGAACGTATGTTTAAGTGGGGGAGAATGTAATGACCCGACCAGTTGTTTTGAGCTCTAACATGTCGTCCAGTGGTCTGAGGCCTTAAGTAGCTTCACTTCAGGTACTATGACTTGTACGTGTGGTCGAAATTGAATTTCGAAAAGTTAGGAGTTGATTTGGAAAGAAAATTCTATTTTTGGCAACTTTAATTTGGAGGAATTGGCTAAGGTTTGACTTTTGAGTAAATAACCTCGGAATCAGTATTTGAAGGTTTCAATAGGTTCGTATGATAATTTTGGACTTGTACATATGTTCGGGTCGAGAATCGGGTGGCCCGAGAGCATTTCGGCGCCTATTATGGAAGTGGCATTTTGGATGAATTTCCTAAGTTTGCGTTGAAGTGGATTTTGATGTTATCTATGTCTGTTTGGGATTCCGAGCTTGGTAATAGCTCTGTATGGTGATTTTGGTCTTAGGAGCGTGTTCAAACGTTATTTGGAAGTCCGTAGGTCATTTCGGTGTTAATTGGCAAAGTTGGGAAGTTAGAAGACTTTGGAAAGTTTAACCGGGAGTGGACTTTTTGATATCGGGATCGGATCTCGATTTCGGAAGTTGGAATAGGTCTGTAATGTCATTTATGACTTGTGTGCAAAATTTGAAGTCATTCCATATTGATTTGATACGTTTCGGCACAAGATAGAGAATTTGGAAGTTTGAAAATTTATAAGTTTGATTCGAGGCGCGATTCATGATTTCTATGTTGTTTGAAGTGGATTAAGGCTTCGACTAAGTGAGTATTGTATTTTGGGACGTGTTTGTATAATTGGTTAAGGTCCCGAGGGCCTTGGGTGGATTCCAGACGGTAAACGGATTAAGTTTGGGCTTGGGGGAAAGCTGAAGCAGCTGTCATCTGGTGCAACCGCACCTGCGAGGTTTTGGCCGCATGTGCGGAGCCGTAGAAGCGGCCAAGAGGGTCGTATAGCGGAATGGCTGGGACCGTAGATGCGACCGAGTTCCGCAGAAGCAGGACCGTACCTGCGCACGATGAGCCGCAAAAGCGAAGGCACAGAAGCGCTACTAGGCTACATGTGCGAGGTTGAGGGGTCTGGAGGAGGACCGCAGAAGCGGTCCAGTGACCGCAGGTGCGAGATGTCGCTGGGCAGTGAGGTTTTTTATATAACGCGATTTGGCCCATTTTTCTTTCAATCTTCACTTGGATGAGGCGATTTTGGAGAGCTTCAAGGAGGGACTTTCATCAAGCAACACAAGGTCAGTGATTCTCACATATTACAAGTTAAATACATGGATTACATATGGGTTTAAGCATAAAAATTAGTAGAAATTAGGGGAGTTGTTAAAGAAACCTAGAATTCGGCATTTTGGATTTTTGACCACGAAATTAGATATGGAATTTGAATAAGTTATTTATTTGAGTTCGTGGTGTTATGGGTAAAGTTTATCTTCGAAAAGTTTTGAAATTTGGGCACGTGGTCCTGAGGTTGTCTTGATCGACTTTTGAGCGGAGTTGGAAATTGTTAAAATTGATTTATTATGAGTATTAAAGTATATATTTATGGATTATCACATTGATTTACTAGTTTTGGAGTGACGAGCATCAGTTTGGGGTGTTAGAGTGGCGTTGGAACTGATTATGGAACTTCAGAGCGAGGTAAGTCTCTTATCTAACCCTGTGAGGGGAAAACTATCCCTATGTGATATTTATTGTTATGTACAACTAGGTATGGGTAACACATACGTACGAGGTGATGAGAGTCCGTTCGTAGCTAAAACATGTCTATGTCCGGGTAGACTTAAGACCTTATCCTGTAATAATTGAATTATTTGAACTTGTTCTACTGGCTTAATTAATTAAAGTTACAACTGAAATTGATTTAGATATAAAAGTATCGGGCCAAGCTTATTACCTTGAGTTATTGCTAAGATATTCGATAAATGTAAAGGGATGTACTTATTATTGTGCTCATGTACTGTATTGTACACACGTATCTTGTGATTCGGAAACTTTCTTTCTTGTGGAGCGGGCCTAATGCCTTGGTAGTATAGAGGTGCATCTATGGTTCGTGCCGCTCGACCCTCGGCAGTGTACACAGTATTCCGTATCGGACCGAACGACCTCGACAGTATCGTGCGTATATCGCTAGTAGCCCGAATATTCACGAGCTAATATCTCCACTGATGCCCGACTCTTTATATGGTATTCCTTATTTATCTGATGTTGGCACTTGACATTTAGGAGATGTTAATATTGAATACGAGATTTAGAAATTTATGCCCTAAAGGAAATAATTGGAAGATTATGTAACTTACAGATTTACCCTATCCTTGCCGTATACTTCATATCTGCTTATGTTTTATTATATTGCTTTATTGGACCTTAGTAAGTGTCGATGTCGACCCCTCGTCACTACTCCTCCGGAGTTAGGTTAGATACTTACTGGGTACGCGTTGATTTACGTACTCATGTTGCACTTCTGCACTAAATATGCAGGACATGACAGGTCATCTGATGATCATCTTGGCGCGTAGGCGCACTGGTTGAGGAGACTTTATGTGAGCTGCATTCCAGACTACGCACCGCAGTCCACCGAGTCCCCATTGTACTATTTACTTTATCATGTCTTATTTACGTTCTGGACAGGTGTTGTATTATTATTGTACTCCTTAAAAAATGCTCATGTACTTGTGACACTGGGTTTTGGGAGTTCCTACGGGTTGTTCGTTATCGTAGTTGTGACAAATACTATCACTTACCTTGTAAATTCAATTTCAAATGATTTAATTAAGAAAAATTATGATTTCAAATTACTAAAATGAGTAATTAAACTGGTCATTCACCGTTGGCTTGCCTGACGGCGGTGTTAGGCGTCATCACGACCTTTAGTGAATTTTGGGTCATGATAGTTAGCACATGTTATATCTTTTTTTCGCCATGTCTACTATCACATACTTTATTTGAAGTTGTCGTCACATGTCAAATTCTTTACTTGTCGAGTTTGCTCTTATATGCTTTTTGAAGTTCTTACCACTCTTATCATTATGCGATCTCTTTTATTGTTGAGTTACTCTTAGTTGAAATTGTTGTTACATAAAATCCTTTTGTTGCCGTGTTATTCTCATGCATTTAGACGTAGTACTAATTTGTGTCATCTCTTTCATTGTTAGCCTAATTCATACACTAGAATTCGAAGTTTGTCATTTCATGGAAATACTTTCACTATCAAGTTTAACCTTAAACAATTAATTGAAATTGAGGTTATCAAAAGTCATTAATATATTTTAAGTGAAGTTGTGTTTAAAGGGGGTCTTGTTCCTTGTTGAGTTACTTTCCCATTCATTTTATTATTATTGAGATTCTATACACATTTTGTTTGAGACGTGAGCTATTTGTTGTGAAAATATTGATATTGTTGGATCTTTGGAAAGGTTGGGCCTATGGGAACTTGTGGTACGAGTTGATATGTCATGTTGTTGTGATGTTAGCACATGTGAATTGTTGCATGATTTGGTTGTTGTTATGCGGAGTATAAGGGTGGCATTTCACCGTTGTTACGCGGGGCATGAGGGTGGCATTTCACTATTGTTGAATGTACGGAGTGATACGAGTGGCTATTGTATTATTGTCTAGGCGGAGCGATAAGGATGACTATTATACAGAGTGATACATGTGGCTAGTGATATTGTCAGGGCGGAGTGATATGGGTGGCTATCGGAGAGATAAGGGTGGCAAAATGTCAGGGATGATGTGTGATGACTTGGGGATATTTTGTTGGTGATATTCGTGTGATGGTGTGCTTTTCCTTACGTTATGCCATACACCTTACATGACTTACTGTGTTGCTTCGATGAGCTACGCGATGTCTTGATATTACTTGTTGACTTGGGTTGCAATAGGACACTCGCACAAGCATACACCGTAGCATGCCACTTATACTAACTTAGGAGTATAAAATTTGACATTTATTGATCATGCCCATGTGTTCTTGTATTATCTGGTTTCATGTGATTGTGAGCCTGTGACCATACATGACGGATAATAATTGTGAGCATGTGACCATATCGGGCGGATTGTGATTGTGAGCCTGTGACCACGTCGGGCGGACTGTGAATGTGAGCCTGCGATCATGCCGACGGATTGAGATATTGGCCTATGAGTTGTCCGTGCAGTTGTGATTTGAGATGTGGGCACGCGGTGTTGTGAGCATATGATGGTGGGTTGAAACCCGTGACTTGTGACTATGAGATGAGGTATCTTGGGTAATTTCGTTGTGAAACTTGTGTTAGAACGGCTTGATTTATTGGTTGTCATTTCTGTTCCTTATTTGGTTTCAACGGTACTTTCACGGTATTCTTATTACTTTATTGTTTATATCACATGTTGATTCTTATTGCCATTTACTGATTTCTGCTTTCCATTATTAGCTTTATACTTCTATATTGCACAAGTTATTTTGTCTTGTGGGTGTCTTGATTCGTACCTCGTTACTACTCCACCGAGGTTAGTCTTGATACTTACTGGGTACCGACCGTGGTATACTCATACTATACTTTTGCACATTTTTGTGCAGAGCCAGGTATTGGAGATATCAGACTCGGGCAGAGTTAGCTTATCGGTCGCGACGATTCAAGGTAGAGCTGCTTGGTCGTCGCAGTCCATTGGAGTTCTTTCATTTAATTGTACTGTCAGCTTGTTATTTGAACAGTATTGTATTTCGATCTTTGAGATCGTTCCATGTACTCAGCTAGAGTTCGTGACTCTTTATTATCAGTCTTGGGAGATTGTTATGATTATTGCCGCGTATGCTTATTTCGCTTTTGTTTCGGTATTCATATTAAACTCTGTTTTAAATTATAATTGGTAAAAACTGGCTTAATCCTTGTAAGTAATCGGCTTACCTAGTCTTAGAGACTAGGTGCCATCACGACATCCTACGGAGGAAAATTAGGATCGTGACAAATATAACTGTATATTAACTTTTGAAAATAAGTTTTCCACCGAAAAACTATTAGAAATTTTGGGCATTGTAGTTATTGAAAAATAGGTTTTAATGGCAACATAATTTTGTTACAAAAACAGGCAACATAATTTTGTTACAAAAACAATTAGCATATATAGTGACTAGAGTCACCACTATAACATAGACAGTTGTAGCGATTAAGAGTTGCTACTGAATGTATAGTTGCTTTAGTCGCTATATTTCAGCGGCGACCAACACAAACATCTACTTTGTAGGACGTTTTTGTAGCGTGGTTATTTATTTATTATGGCAAGTTTAGTAGCCGCAAATTTGTGCTTTTGTATCGACCTTGTCGTCACAAAAAATATGTAGTTACGGTTGTACTTGCCGAAACCAAACGGTTGCAACTATAGGCATTTTGCTGCGACTTTGTGCCCTTCTGTAGCGACTTTGGTCGCCACAATAAGTCCAATTTCTCGTGGCATCTGTTTGGTTGTTCATTAGTTTGAAAGCAATCCCCTTCTTACAAACTCTATCAAATATATTTCTCATCGCCACCACTGTGCCCTAATTCGCCAACAGTAGCCATTTCTTCCTAGTCACTAATTCCATACTTTATTAGCACACATCAATGTATTCACAACAGAACAATGCTAATCCATAAGAAGAAAAACCAGTATAGGAACAATAAAATAACACTAACCAAGATTGAATGTCGCATTCCCAATTGCAACCAGATCTGGTTGAGAATGCATTCTGGAGCTTGATCTATTCGTTGATTGGAATAGATAGGGGAAGAAGGAAAAGACGATAAATTTGATTTTGTGTATCGCAAAAGGTTCTGCGATTGCTTTAAGGTGGTGGAGAATTAACGCAAAAGGGGTTGCTTGTCATTTTTCGAAAAATAAAAAGTTTTATAATCCTTTATATTCTTTTTTTTGGTGGCTTATTATTTAGGTTCAAAAGCCACATGTCACACTTTTATTCGTCTCTTTGGCGCATTATTCGTGTATGAATATTCATGTTTTAGTTATCAAACCGTTCCCGACAACTGCTCCTATGTTGTTAGGGAATGGTTTGATGCACTTTGTTTAATTAAGGTAAGGTGTTCAATAGGTTAGGTCATTTGATAAAGTGTGAAATGTTATGAAATAAAAGCAATTTAGTAAAATATGAACAAGAACAAGTTATAAAATAAAAGTAATTTAGTAAAACATGAACAAGAAATGGAGATAAAGAGAAGGAAGAGTATTTCTTCTTCAATTGTGTTTATTTTCCTATCTATTACAAGGCCTTTATATAGGCATGAAAATTGAAGAAAAATATGTCATTGAATATGTCATTAAGCATAAAAATATATCATTGAATATGTCATTAAGCATTTGAGAAGATCATGGAGGAAGAGTAGACATCCACCATAATTTGATTTTTCTTATAACAC
>AWOL01S0015955.1:0-119486 GCA_000715115.1 Nicotiana otophora | reverse complement strand
AGCAAATCAAGTGGAGCAATATTCATGCCTTTTCATGAAAAATATATTATTTTTCTTTAGTCATTATTATATCATCAATATGGTATAGTGGGACTCAAACCTAATATCTTGCCAATATAAAGGCATATTAGGCCATAATGAATTGTGACTCAAACCCAACTCTTATCATCATGGAGCATCAAAACTTGATCCTGATGTCTTACCCTCATGGTTCATTGTGACTTGAACTCCTTGAAGTTGATATCATTAATAGCAAAGGACAAAAATAATTTCAAATTACGAAAGAAATGCTTACTTTTTGAGTTAAACTCTTCATAATGTCATTTGGATATAATTCTCAACAATAGACTTTTCGTTTACTCAAATCAGCTAAGTAATTAGTGCCAAACAGATATATGAAAATATAAAATAATATTGAAAATTCACATGTGGTCTTTGCTGCAATAATCTTACTTCAAGATGAAAGTGATATGACCAAAATATTAAAGAAAAATGATGTATCAAATAGAATTATATAGTACTACTAGTTATCATATATTTTGTGAAAATTAAGTATTATGCTCTCTAGAAAAACAAAGAGATATAGCAGAACCTTTAGGTTAATCAGGGAATCAAAGAAAAATTAGGGGACAAATCTCTGTCTACTATATGCTTTCCATATAGAAATGATTCAACGTGTTAATTTCATAAGAACTATCACAAATGAAAATTTTGGTGTAGTACATACTTCTTGTACTAATATTTTATCTTATTAAAATAAAATAGTTACGAGTATTATTATTATTATTATTAAATTTTAATGGCATGAATCATTAAAATAGTAAAAAAATATTTTTCTACTTATCCTACTCAATCCACAAATAAGTTTTACTAAACATTAAAACTACTTTTGATATAAGAAGACAACAGTGCTCTAATCAAATATATATGGAAAAACAGTGTTAGGAATTCTTTTCCTTTTCTAACCATGTAGGCAAAAAAATAATAATTGAAACTAAGTGTCACACATATATGCAGATTAAGATTTTTGGTTTGATTATCATGTTGTCATATTGCATATAAGTGTAAACTCAAATCTAGACATGAATTAGCAAACATATGCTGACATAAGAATTTAAAAGTAAAGCTTACTGGACCGAAAAGAAATTTGACTAACTCTGGTTGAAAGAAGATAAAATTCGATTAAAGCACATAATTTCAGTTGGTTAGAGCATAGTGCTGATAACGTGTTATGAAATAAAAGTAATTTAGTAAAACATGAACAAGAACAAGTTATAAAATTAAAGTAATTTAGTAAAACATGAACAAGAAATGGAGATAGAGAGAAGGAAGAGTATTTCTTCTTCAATTGTGTTTATTTTTCTATCTATTACAAGGCCTTTATATAGGCATGAAAAGTGAAGAAAAATATGTCATTGAATATGTCATTAAGCATTTGAGAAGATCATGCAGGAAGAGTAGACATCCACCATAATTTGATTTTTCTTATAACATGAAAAATAGTTTTGGCAAAATTTAAGGAGCTACCTATGTATACAGCCCTTATGTAATATATTTTAATCTTTATTTATGGTATTATAAAATTTTTATTTCTGCAATATGAACTATCAATTAAAGTTAAGGGTAAGGTCTGCGTACACAGTATTATCCCCATACCCCACTTATGAGATTATACTGGATTGTTGTTGTTGTTGTAAAGAAAGAAAAGAATTATTTGGTAGCAAAAAAAGCTATTTGTTCATAAAACTCAAAAAAAGTTTCATATGATTGACTATTTGTTTTCAATAATTTTAAAGTTAGCTTTTTATTTACGGATAATTTCAGAAACCTTCCTTCATGTTTTGCTTTATCACACTAACCATTCCTGTAGTTCACTATACGCATACCTCCCTCATTTATTTATTTTTGTTAATTCTTTTATTTATTAATTATTAATGTTACAAAAATTAAATATGACAAATTTACGGTTGCTAATATACTCCACCGTTAATTAGCTAAAAAATAAAATCTCGAAGAAATCGATGCATAAATATAAAACAAGTAGGCAAACAATTATAATGCCATTATAATGTAAGTCATAAGTACATTCCAGCAACGATGCGTGTGTTTGAAGACCTTTTCCATTTATTTTTATTATGATAAATTTCGAAATATTAAAAACATGTGTTCATGAAGGATAAAAAAAGTATTAAGAATATGTGTTCATGAAGGATACAAATTCATTCGGAAAAGGAAGAAAGTTGGATGTCGTAGTTCCCCTAGGTTTTGTGTTTCGGCAGATTGATTTTTACATCGGTATCAATTTGGCCAACGGTCATTTTTGAATTTGACCATTGGCAACAGTCCAAAAAATAAAAAAAATAAAAACACTGTAACGGATACCGAATTGAACCGGGCTGTAGCCAGTTAAAAACCCGTTAACGGGTTAGCGAGCTTAGCGGGTTCCAGTTCACCGGTATCAAAAGACTGTTCGTTTGGAACCCGCTCCCCGCCCAACTCGTCCCAGCCTGCCCCTAATGCTACAGTACCGGGCTGACCCGGACTGAACCGGGTTGTAAACGGGTCAGCCCGGCCCGATTAACATGTATAATAATAATACAACAATCATCTAAATGCAGAAAAATATTATACATTAGCATAATACACAAATTCAAAATGAAAGGACATCATCAGAACTTACACAAATGATCAATTTGGTCATGTTAGTTGGATAATTATGTATTATGATTTAATAATATTTAATGTTATGGTATCTTACCGAACACTTCTTTGTAGACGATGTTTTTTTGTGTATGTTTTTCCTTTTAATGCTTTGGTTGCTCTGACATAACCAGAACTATTGTTGTCGATATTGATATCCCTCTTGAAAGTGCAACATATGGTTGTTCGTGTAAGAACATATATTGACGTTTGTCCTTGTGCTTTATTTATTATAATTGAGACATATAAACATGCTGAAAATTATTTTCACACAAATTTAAAAGGATATTATTTAGTTTCGAAAGACGAAAGTTGAATTCGGGAATAAGCACATACTTAGAAGCACATTGATCAGTATCATAATTTCTGCATATCTGACGTTATTGCCAAAATTTCTATATACCATCGGTGTGCTATTACATAAGCTATTTGACAGATCTATGTTTTTCAGTAGTATGGCGAGCATATTTTTCTTCAAAATCAACCTATCTGCAACGAAAAATCAATTTTTAACGTAGTCCATTATATATACGGTGATACTAACATATGTAAAAAATAAACTTAACAACAAACATGTATGGTAGAAGGCCATTTGGTGTTAAAGTATTTAAGTATTCTTCGAATTGGTAATTATTGGTATCATATTTTGCTGAGTAAAAAATCGAAAAATATTTTATTTTTACCATAAAACTTAGTAATCAATTTTTTATTTAATTGATCATCATATTCATTTCTGCTAGCTAAGATAGCTCTTTAATTTTTATCATGCAATTTGTACAAATTGTATTTTGATCTAATGATGAAAATATCTCCCTTATTAAATTTCCTTTATTAAATTCACTACTATTACCATTGGAGTTGATAACCATGCGTTCTCGAAGAACCATATCATCTTTTGTTAGATGCTCTACTTCGTTTCACAGATGAAGCAAGAAGCCACTGAATGCTGGATCTGTTCTTATTTTTATTTTTTTGTCAATTGAATTATTTTTATTTGAGGTCATAAGCATAATTTTGACAAGATAGCTTTTACAATCTCTACTTTCATCAATTTTGGAACTATTGGTAGTACTTGACATAAATCACCTTCTAAACTATTACTTTTCTATCAAATATTCATTGATATCCAATATATCTCTAAAACTCCGAGCAATTATTTCGATCATTTGACGCTTAACCATAAGCGCTTCATTCCATATTATAAATTTTACTTTCCTTATAAATTTAACACCATTGCTATGTTTTGATATATTTGTGATGGTTATTTCAGTTGTTTGAAGAGGTATATCAAATCTAGAGTGAGTTGTACGACCTCAAAATAAAATCGTTGGTGGTACACCACTTGTTATGATTGCTAACAATATTGTAGATAGTAAATTTACGTCAAGAAAAAAATCAACACCGAAAAATATTACAACAATCGTAGTATTTTATTTCAAATAATTTGAGTGTTACAATATCTATGATTCCTCTGATTACAATATCTACGATTCCTCTGATTCTTCTTTCCAATAGTAAATAAATTCAAGGGCCTTTGAGCTTGATCTTGAATCTATATTTGTTGCCATGAACGATGATCTTGAATTCAACTAGCACGAACTTTGATTTGAACTCGTACTCCTTGAATCTTAATTTGTTCTTCGTTTTTGAGCTTGAATTTGATTTCTTGAACTTGAACTTTAACTTGATTGCTTGAAGATTGAAACTTGTAGAAAAATTTGCGGCGTTTGATCCACGAGCTCTCTCTTGCTTCTTGTTATAACTTCTGGTGTGTTTTCTGGGTTATGAAGACCCCCATTTATAGTTGTGGGAGGGAATAGTTATAATAAGAACAAACTCTTTCCGACCAATCAAATTGAAGTGTGACAAGGCCGTATTTGATTAGCCAGAACATGTCACCTGCACACGTGACACCGTTTTATTGGCCTTTTAATGTGACTTGTCATGCCTTGTCATTTGACACGTGACATGATCCTATTGGATCTTCCGTTTGACTTGGTGTGCCACATCATTTGACACGTGGCACTGGGCTTCTATGAAGATGATGTCTTGGGCCTAATGAAGTGGACTCATCACTTGTAGCCCGATTAAATGGGCTAACCCAATGGATTTGGACTTATTTGTTTAATCCATATATATTGGACTTAAATAACTAATCCAATTATTAGCCCAATAAATTCATTTGAACTAATATATCTTACAACAACAACAACAACAACAACAACCCAGTATAATCCCACTAGTGGGGTCTGGGGAGGGTAGTGTGTACGCAGACCTTACCCCTACCCTGGGGTAGAGAGGCTGTTTCCAAATGACCCTCGGCATCCTTCCCTCCAAGAACTCCCCACCTTGCTCTTGGGGTGACTCGAACTCACAACCTCTTGGTTGGAAGTGGAGGGTGCTTACCATCAGAGCAACCCACCTTGTCTCAACTAATATATCTTAGATTTAATGATATAGTCCAAATAATTTTATGGATTTCAATCCAATAAAATTTAGATGCCTACAAATATCACGCCTCTTGATCTGACATTTACAAGTAATGCATGATATAACAATATTATTTGATTTCACCGTAGGAATCTATATAGGATAATCTCGTTATACCAGAGTCATCTCTTTATAATATGGTCTTGAAAGCTTATTCCTGTTCAGTATTTACCTTTGATTGTGCTTCCTCAAACACTTGTATGGCCTTTTAATTCTTAATACTATACTAACCCTTTTTACTTTGTGTTCTAATTTTTTAAATCTTTAACGCTCTTTTTATGGAATGCATTTATGTACCCTAATATTTTGTTTTAACTTGAAAAATAATTTTATTCATATGATAAATTTAAAAAATAATTGAATTTGATTCTCTTACTAAATAATTAATTGAAAGATTTAATTATTTGGTCTAAACAAAAAATAATTTATTTTATGTTGATTCAAATTCTTAATATTAGTTCATCTCTTGTTTTGAATATTTAATCGTAATATAAATTTATCCACTAAACTTTTATTTTAAAGAGTAAAAAGATCGATCTGACATTTCACTTTTATATCTTTATGCTTGTAGAATTATTAATGGTATTGACTCTTACCAACTGTTTACCTAAAAAATAGATAGAGTTAAATTTATACGTAGTTCTAAAGGTATGTGGTATAACTTGACACAAATCGTAAGATTGAATAGAAATATCGAGTGTTGACTGTAGAGAATGAAAAATAAGCAAAGTTGGAAAGAAGATGATTTATGGATTAAGCAAGATGAATCAATCTATGAAGCTAAAAAAGGATAACTCTTCAATATACGAGTGTATGATATCTCAGTTACCATGTATGCCAAAACTTGGTCCTTTTCAGAAATAATAACCATCCCCTTTATAGTGGAGGGATCCTACTTTAGATATAATTAAAAATACATAGTGGGAGACCCATGATAAATCAGTTTTTTCATAATTCCTGCCATGATTCTCTCCTCTAGTGCGGTTGCAACGACTCTTGCCTATGAGCTCGATATTGACTCAAGCTTGATATCGAGTCAAGCTCTCGATCTTGACTCGAGCTCGATTCTGACTCGGAGCCTTATATTGATTCGGGGTCAGTGATGGTCGGTCTCCCTCATAAGCTCGATCACTTCACTTTGTATCCTAGTTCGATTTGGATTTGAGTTCGATAATGATAACGAGCTCGACATTGATCGGTCCCTAGGGCTCGAAGCTTGATGACCTGACTTCGAACCTCAACCTGATATTATGAAGACGCTCTTCGATCCAAATCATTACCATTTCGACCAGTTCGTACAAAGGACTAACCGGTTTTGACTGTATACAGATAGTCCCATCGTTTCTCGGGAAGGATGTAGCGAGAAATGGCATAATTGTTCAACGGTATGATTAGATATATACTGATGTTTGCATCGAGTCCCATCATGACGTGCGTGATAGCTGTCCCATCGGTTCAGTTTACTGAGGCATTTAATTCGTGTCAGACGATGGTCGACCATTATCGAAATTGAACCGCCATTGCTCAACCTATAAATAACCCCTTTTTTCACATCTCCAAACTCTAAATTTTCTAACTTCTTTCTCGCACCTTTTGAATTCATCTGTAAGTCTACAAAATTTTCCTTCTATGTTTTCTACTACAAAATCTTTCTTTAAAACACCATATCTTTGTTATCTCCTTCTTTAAATCCAAAAATGGTGAAAACATCAAAAACCGTCCCCCAAAAAGAAAAAGCTTCTTCTTCCCAGCCTGCCACCGACAAAACACCGGTGGATCCACGGCCTGAGGAGTGCGTTCCCGTGGCGTGTGTTCTTACCTCCGATTTTACGGTCAACAAAGGCTCATCGGTTCCCGGCCGATGTGATCCAGTATCGAGGTATATGTGTTCGATAACTGGGGGGTATCTCGAATAGATAAGAAAAGATTGTAACTGGGAGAACAAAGAAGTGGTAGTCCTCTCTCCCGAAGAGGATATTACTACTCATGTGAAAGGAGTTTTAAGTCTGTACACTTACCCTTTCACGTTAGGCCCCCTCGACCCTGTTATCATTGATTTTTGCCGTAAATACCAAATAACCTTAGGCCAAATCCATCCTTTTTTTTGGCGGATCGTTATTCTGATCCGTTTTTTTTATGAACAAAATCGAGGGGATGTCTTTTACCCTCGACCACCTCATTAGATTGTACTGCCCCCGTCTCTTTCGAGTTGAGTTAATACAACTACAGCGCCGGGCCACCAAGGTTCTGTTCTTGAGCATAGATGAGGACACAGATCGAGGCTGGATGGGAAGGTTCATTCGAGTGAAGACGTCAGACCTAATACTGGCCGAGAAGATGGCATTTCCCGAAGAATGGAACATGAAGCGTAAGTGTAACTCTGTTGTAATCTCCCATTGTTTTTCCCTTCATTTCCTTTCTTACTGATATCCCCTTTTGTGGTGCAACGGTTCTTTGGATTCCCGATGCGGTTCCTGACCTCAAGGACTAGGTACAGGCCCTGGCTTCGACTTCTACGTACGCCGAGCGCTCATGGCGCGATTTGTCAAAGGACCGATGGGAGGCCAAAAATCATGGTAATCTCCTTTCCCGCCTCATTGATAGTTCGAACTGTTTTCCATACACTCAAATCAATTTTCTTGTATGTAGGTCCGGGCAAGGATACGGTTTTGAGACCCCTGTCCGGCGAGGAGGAAACTTTGGCCCCGATTTCTAAACAGGCGAAGGACAATAAGAGAAAAAGGGCCTCTACTTCCGAAAACCCAAAATCGAAGGCTCGTAAGTCGAGGAAGAATACCATCCCTTTAACCTTAGAATTAGTTCGACGTCTAAGGGATGAAGATGAGGAAGAAGAAGAAGACGATGGGTCCGTACTGGTGGCCCGAGTGAAGAAAACCATCGATGCCCCATAGGCAGCTGGATCGATGGTGGTTTACAAGGCTCCGCCTCGAACTGAGGGTATATCGGAGAAAGATTAGGACAAAGTCCCAAACATGTTGGAGATCGAGGATATCTCCTATCGAAGTCAACGGATGGTGGATATGTCTGAAGGGGCCGTCCCTGAATCTCTTTGAACCGAAGAGAACGCCCCAAGCGACTCGCTTGGGGCAGTAGTAATCGAAGACTCACCCATTTTCCCTGCTTTTTGCGAAGGGGCTATTCGGGAAGCCCAAGCTTTGGGGGCCCTCGAGGTAGATGGACCTCATGAGGGAGATGACCCTTTTCGTGATTTGTTTACCGGTGTCGAGGACGTTGCCGACACTAGTGATGCATCAGATCTTTTCCTCGGAGTGCAGGAGGCTTTGAATCGGGTAAGCCTTAACTTACTTCGTTGGTATTACCTTTATGATTGTTTTTCTTTTCTAACTTTGTTTCTTCTTTCTTTGCAGGCTGTAGCATGTTCTCGGTCTCGAACTGAGCTGCGTCAATACGAGGCCGACCTTCAACGGGTCATGGAGGAAAGGAACGCCCTTAAACTTCTCTTAGGGCAAATGGGAGAGGAAATCAAAGACCTCTGAGCTGAGTTGGCCAAGGGTCACCAAGATCAGACCGATCTGTCCGAGAAAGTAATGATACTATTAAAAGCCTATAGGCTTGATATCGGAACGATGGCTAATTTTACGGTTTCACAATTGTAGCAGAAACTTGAGATGATTGGGAAACTCCGTGAGGAGGTCCATATGATAAAGGCAGAGTCCTTGAAGTGGAGAGAAAGTATGGACCACTTTGCTGCAGAGAAAGAGGCTGCTCGAGCCCAATTATCATCAGCCGAAAACCAACTTCAAAGCATGAAGGAGAAAAGCTCGGTTCAGGTAAGAAGAATAGAGGAGCTCGAGGCTCTGTTGGCCTTCGAACTTACCAAGGCCAAATCTGACGCCGAAAAGGCAAAGGCCAATGCGGATGCATTCGTGGCCGTCTATCGGGCCAATGCTGAAGCTGCTCTGGTATAAATAAGAGAGGCAGTCGAGACCGCCAACACTCGAGCACATTGGGTTGCTGATCTTGCTAAGTACCGATCTCAGAGGAAGACCCTCAAGGAGATCCATGCCCGAGGTTTCGATCTCACCGAAGAGATAAAAAGAGCTAAAGAGCTCGAAGTTGATGCTGAAGCCTTGGATTCCGATGATGATGGGAGCAAGAGTGGGTCCGAGAGTGGGGAGGAGCCCGATGGAGAAGAGACTGCCCCCGTAGGCTTAGTAGTCGAGTGAGTGACTACTCAAACTTGAAGTAATATAGCCCGTACACTTATTAGTCGAGTGAGTGATTCAAACTCAAAGTAATATAACCTGTAGGCTTAATGATCGAGTGAGTGATTCGAACTTGCAGTAATGTAGCCCGTAGGATTATTGATCGAGTGAATGATTCGAACTCAAAGTAATGTAGCCCGTAGGCTTAATGGTCGAGTGAGTATTTGCTCGAACTCAAAATAAGAGTAGCCCGTAAGCTTAGTAGTCGAGTGAGTGCTTGCTCGAACTCGAAGTGATGTAGCCCGTAGGCTTAATGGTCGAGTGAGTATTTACTCAAACTCAAAATAAGAGTAGCCCATAGGCTAAGTAGTCGAGTGAGTGCTTGCTCGAACTCGAAGTGATGTAGACCGTAGGCGTTATTAGTCAAGTGAGTGATTCGAACTCGAAGTAATGTAGCCCGTAGGTTTAGTAGTCGAGTGAGTGCTTGATCTAACTCGAAGTGATGTATCATGTAGGCTTTATTAGCCGAGTGAGTGATTCGAACATCTTAGCAATTGCGGGATTAGTCCCCGACTCTTGCTCATTTGACCTTACTATAGCTGGTTCCATTCTATGGGTGATTCCTAGGGGTGGACTGGGCTCCGGCCTGCTCGGTATCTGGGTTTGACTCTGCAACTGAGCTATTGTTGCCTGTTGATCTTGCAACATTTCAAAAATCATATGCAAGCTGACGCAGTTTTCCTCGATATTATGAGTATTTCGAGGTTCAGATCGAGTACCACCATGAATGCTATTTTCAGGTTTAGAATGTAGATTTGCCTCAATGGCCACATGCAAATTAACATCTAATGGAACTTTGACTCGAGCTCCAACGGCGTCGACAAGCGGCCTTTCGATCCTGGGGATCAAGTTGTTGTTCTCACCTTAAAGACCAACTTCGTTGTCGATAGGTAAGGCCATTTAATTGATAGCTCGTCGTTGCTAATCCGAAATCAAAGACGCTTCCGGAAACAAGCGTAAAATGGCGTGTTTTGCGGATTCGTATCAAATAACCACTGTTATCCTTAGCCCTACGGTATGCGCCAATTTATTTACCCAAAAACTGGATAGAGTTAAATTTGTACGTAGTTATAAGGCTATGTAGTATAACTTGACACAAATCATAAGAATGAATAGAAATATCGAGTGTTGACTGTAGAGAATAAAAAATAAGCAAAGTTGGAAAGAAGATGATTTATGGATTAAGCAAGATGAATCAATCTATGAAGCTAAAAAAGGATCTCTTCAATATACGAGTGTATGATATCTCAGTTACCATGTATGCCAAAACTTGGTCCTTTTCAGAAATAATAACCATCCCCTTTATAGTGGAGGGATCCTACTTTAGATATAATTAAAAATACATAGTGGGAGACCTATGATAAATCAGCTTCTCCATAATTCCTGCCATGATTCTATCCTCTAGTGCGGTTGCAACGACTCTTGTGTATGAGCTCGATATTGACTCGAGCTTGATATCGAGTCGAGCTCTCGATCTTGACTCGAGCTGGATTCTGACTCGGAGCCTTGTATTGATTCGGAGTCAGTGTTCGTCGCTCTCTGCCTTATAAGCTCGATAACTTCACTTCGCATCATAGTTCGATTTGGATTCGAGCTCGATAATGATAAAGAGCTCGACATTGATCGGTCCCTAGGGCTCGAAGCTTGATGACCTGACTTCAGACCTCAACCTGATATTATGAAGACGCTCTTCGATCCAAAGCATTACCATTTCGACCAGTTCGTATGAAGGACTAACCGGTTTTGACTGTATACACCAACCTTTTTTCTTTCTCTTTCTCACACATTTATATTCTTAAATATTTTCTTACTTCTTCTTTAATAATTTGATATACTTTTTAATATTACACAAAAAAATTAATTAAAAAATATTATTTGAGTAGGAAAGAAATTCAAATATAATATAAAAATATATTATCGTGAAGATATATTTTTTTCTCAATTTCAACGATTTATGCAGTCCATTTAACATTACTTTTTTATTTTGTTTGGACATTATGGCGTGGTAATGTATTGCTAATACAGAGGATTCTTATTAAATAAAAATTTTAATAACAATTTAATAAATAAAATTTATTAATTTAAAAATCTTAAATATTAAAGACAATTAACATAGAAGGTATTTAGTCCAAAAAATAGGTTATTACCGTTAGTCCTTTCACTATGAGTTCCTCTGTTTCATATTTTAGGGCTATTTTGGTATATCAATATTGTATTCGTACTTTTATAATAACGTATAAGCTCTCTTTTTTCTAAACGAATTTGGACAACATAATACATTCTCAAATTAAATTACTAATAGGACAATACAATATTTTCAAACTAAATTAGTAATAGAAATTTTTAAGAAGTATATCCCAAAAGTAATAGGATTATACGGTTAAAAATATGTATCTATCCCGAAAGTAATGATACTAATAAACATATAACGTGTTCCTAAAGGTATTAGGTTTACATGCTAACATGTAGTATTATATATCTATGCCTAAAGTAATTATATCCTTTCTGCATCTGGGTATCTTGAAGAGTTTGTGGGAATAGTATATTATAAAATATAGAAAAAGAATAAAAAACAATGCTACGAACTCCTATTCAAGTTGAGACATTAGCGAACGATTTTTTGTGCAAACGATAATTCCTCAACCACACTTTATTTTAGACCTGAAATCTCAGTTAATTTTATATTCTAAGATTGTAACGACCCGATCGGTCGTTTTGAGTATTTGCATTCCGTTTAGCTATTTGAAGTCTTGAGCAGCATCGTATGATGTATTATGACTTGTGTGAATCGTCGATTTTGGTTTTCATATTTTTCGAAATTGATTTGCAAGAATGAATTTCATGATTTAAGCTTAAAGTTGGAAGAGTTGACCAAATTTGACTTTTTAGTATTTGACCTCGAATTGGAGTTTCGATAGTTCTGTCAGGTACTGATGGTGATTTTGGACTCGGGCGTGTGCCCAGATTTGTATTTGGATATTTCTTGAAGGTTTCGGCACTAATTGGCGAAAGTCGGAAATTTGAAGGTTTGAAATATTTATAAGTTTGATCGGGAGTTGACTTTGATGAGATCGGGTTCAGATTGTGGTTCTGGCAATTGAAATAGTTTCTTTATGTTATTTGGGACTTGTGTGCAAAATTTGAATTCATTCCGGCTTGATTTGATATGTTTTGGCACGCGTTTTGGAAGTTGAAAGATTCAGAGTTCATTAAGTTCGATTTGAGGTGCGATTCAAGGTTTTGATATTGTTATGAGTGATTTGAGGCTTCGAGTAGGTTCGGGTTATGTTATGGGACTTGTTGGAATGTTCGGACGTGGTCCCGACGGTCTTGGGCATGTGTCAGATCGATTTTGGACCATTTCTTCTTCATATTGCATTGCTGGTTTCTGCAGAAGTCTGGTATGCCAAATGGTCTTCGCGATCGCGAAGTATGTGATGCAACCGCATAGAGGAAAACTGGGAGCTGGGCAGTTTCTTAATCACGGTCGCGATTGGAGGGCGGCGATCGCGTAGCTTGGAGCTGGATACCGTCAGCGTTCGCATGGTGGAGCCGCGTTCGCATAGAGCTGAGGCGAGAAGCTGGGAGCTGGAAATTCTTCAATGTGTTTGCGTAAGATGGGACACGTTCGCGATGCTTGGTCGCATATGTGCTTCGCATTCGCAGATGTTTACGTGATCGCATAGCGCATTGTTGGGAGGCAGTGTTGGGTGTTCTCCGCATTAGCGAAGGTTGTTCCGCGATCGCGTAGGGTAATTCTGGTTAGTGCATTTTTCTTCTTCGCGATCGCGATTCATTGATTCATCCATTGAATATAAAGTACTCTATTTCGGAGGTTTCGACCATTTTTATCATATTTGGAGATATGGAGCTCGGATTGAAGCGATTGTTTAGGCAATTTTCACCACATGGATTGGAGTAAGTGTTCTCTACTCGGTTTTGATTTTATTTCATTAATCTTTATTCATATTTGGCATTTGATTGAGGATTTCAAGAGGGAAATTGGGGTTTTTTGTCTCAAGTTTCATAAAGTGAATTTTTGAGTTTTGAACGTTGATTTAGAGTCGGATTTGAGTGAAACTAGTATGGTTGGACTCGTAATTAAATGAGTTGTCAGATTTTATGAGTTTCATCGGGTTCTGAGGTGCGGGCCAGGTTTGACTTTTTGATTGACTTTGGGCTTTTGATTAAATATTCGACCTTTATCATTTGGAATTGTTTCTTTAGGCATTATTTGATGTATTTGAGTTGCTTTTAGCTAGTTTCGAGCCGTTCGGAGGTCGGTACGTGCGGGATGGCATTTTTGGAGTATTGTTTGGCTTGCTCAGTATTAGATTTGGCTTGTTCGAGGTAAATAACACTTCTAAACTTGGTGTTGAGGGTATGAACCCCTGAATATACGTGTTATGTGTTGGTGTTGTGGTCACGCATATGCTAGGTTCTAGAGTGATAGAGCTGTGATCCATTGTAAAAATCATGTTTAGGCTATATGCTTATTCTGTGGGGACCCATTGAGGTCATATCTGCTGTTGAGTTATTTGTTTAAATTGCAGTTATATACTCAGTCATACTTATTCATTTGCATATCATATATCTATCTCTGTTGCCATTTATTGATACATCATATCATAATTTTTGGGCTGATTCTCATGATATTATGAGCCCGAGAGACTGGAGAGATTGATGACTGAGTGAGGCCGAGGGCCTGTTTGTGATTGATATTGATGGGATCAGGTTGCACGTCATAGCAGGTATTATTGATTCATGATGGGATCGGGATGCATGCCACAACAAGTATTATTGATTCATGCCATGATTGGCTTATTATAGCGCTTGGGCTGGATCTTCCCCTCCGAAGTCTGCACACCCACATTGAGCGCGATTGTTATTAATTCTTTGGGCTGGATCTGCCCTGTAGAGTGCCGAGTGCGATTGTGAGTGTCGAGTGAGTGGGAGAACTGAGTGACTGTGAGGACTGAGTGACTGTGAGGAATGAGTGACCGTGAGGACTAAGTGACTAGGAAAACAAAGTGAATTGATACTTTAAGAGTATGCATATGGTTTTATCATTGTGTTGCATTACGTTTGACATGCACCCTGACATGCAGGCATAGAGATACATTTTCCTCATGTTGTACGATATTACGTCATTCATGACTTCTCATACACATTGACATGTAGGCATAGAGATGTACTTTCCTCATTCCATCTGATAATGAAACATTTACCTGTTGAAAGTTTTTGGGAAAATCACAATTTTACAAATTTACTCATATTTTGGTGATTTCAGTAAAAGATTTGGATTTTACTATTATTCTTGAAAAGCATGCCTATTTTCCGGAACTGTGAATGAGATGAGCATTATATCTTTGAGTTATTACTTGTACCGCTTTAGTTATATTATTATGAGTTGTTCCTGGCTGTTGGTATTAGACTCTGACCCTTATCCAAGCTCGTCACTACTTTCAAGCTAAGGTTAGGTTTGTTACTTATTGAGTACATGAGGTCGGTTGTACTCATACTACACTTCTGCACCTTGCGTGCAGATGTTGGATGCTGGTGTTGTTGTGTATGACATGAGCTGGATTTGAAGATGTACCTGTGTTCCGGTCATAACTGCCTCTTGATCTTGGTAGCTTTAGAATTTAATCTGTTCATGCATATTTCAAACAGATGATATATTTTATTTCATATCAGCTTGTAAAAATCTTAGAAGCTCATGATTTGTACTACCAGTCCTTGGGAAATGTATAAAGTTTCAGTTATTTTATCATTCATTTGTCTCAATAAATCTCATTAAATTGGATAGTTGTTAATTGGCTTACCTAGTGGGTTGGGTTAGCTGCCATCACGATTAGTTGGGTTTTGGGTCTTGACAAGTTGGTATCAGAGCTCTAGGTTCATAGGTTCTACGAGTCATGAGCAAGTGTCTAGTAGAGTCTTGCGGATCGGTATGATGACGTCCATACCTATCTTCTAGAGGCTACTTGGAATTTAGGATAGACTTCCCATCTTTCTTTCCTTATTGTGCGACATTGATTCAGCTTGAAGTGTAACTCTTTGAATTCCTTCCACGCACTCGTATGCGCATGTGAGCATTAAGTATCAGTTGTACATTGCTGGCTTATGGATTCCGTGGATGAGGTGCAAGATGTGCTTTCTGTGTTTTGGTGATGGGCCGGCCTGGAGGACTTGAAGCCAGGCTTAGACCACAGCTTAAGCTCGGTAGTTTCAGCTATGTGAGTATATGCTTTTGGACTTATATGTCCGATATTGTTCCTATGAGTGGAATTTATGGCTCAATGAGTGGTTGGATGGCTATGTGATGAGTATGACGTGATGGCGGTAAGCGCTCAGATGGTTTTGGGTATGACAAGAAGACTTTGCTTGGCATGTGGAAAAGACTATTGGGTGCTCGATTTCTGTGGATGTGTTATACAGTCTGGAGTTATGGGGATTTTGAGGGATCCTTTCATGTTATTTCATTTGTGAAAACGAAGTAGATTCTCATGACTTGTTGATGAGTTTAGACTGAGGGAGATTAAGTAATTGCGTTGTAGTTGTGGCTATGAAAGTCTATAGAGAGATGTCAGTTTGAGGCTAAGTAACTAGGTTGTCACCTGCGGGGTAATCTATAGATGTGTGATCCTTATGATGTTATGTGGGTAGTTTCTTTCTACTAGTGGAATATATGTGTTGCGATTTGAGTTTGGATTGGTTGAGAAAGTTGACTTGACTGTCACGAGGATGAATGCGAGATTTGCAGATGATTTGAGATATTAGACGGTTTGTGTTACACGAGCTTATGAAGGATTTAGTTGAATCTCATTGCGGTATTATAGCAGTAATGGGTATGGTTATTGTAAGTTACCATATGTCTTATTCCATGGATTTGAGACAAGTGGGGGAGTCTTCTATCGACGATTTGATTGCATGGTTATGTGTTATATTGGTTTCGATTTAAGGCATACTTGTGAATTGGTTATGACTTGTGGAGGCTGGTTCGGAGGATGACTTAAGCAAGGAAATTTCTGGATGCATGGTGTATTACACTTTATTGGTATATGGAAATCATGGAATGATTTGAATGGTTATTCGTAAGGGATGTAGTGCACATGGAGTAGGAATTTACTCGGTTGCTTAGAGGTGTGGGTTACTTCTTTGGGTGTTATTGTGCTAATGGGGCACATGTCGTTCGGCCCGTTGGGGTGGTGCAATTGAGATTTGAGTAGAGTAGATGACTCTCGAGAAGGTTCTAATGGATTCAAGATTTATATGTAACAATTGAGAATTTATTCAGATTTGTATATGGCAAGATCTAGGATCTGTAGTAGATATTTTCGAGACTCGCGATATTTCTGTATCACTATGGATTCTGCATTTCAGTATCAGGAAGGTAAGGGAAACAATTTTAGGTTCACATGAGGTCTCTTCAGAGTGGGTGTCTTGATTGTGGTACTTTGGGGTGCTAAGAGGGAATACAACGGCTTATGGGCCTCAGGGCGGTGTGGTTTTATGCTAGGGTCTCGTGTGGTGAGTTCTGGTTGAGGATCGTGGTGTTCTGGCAAGGGAAAGTGTCAACTTGTGGTTAATTCAGAATAAACTCGGAGAAATAGGACAACTTGGTAGTAGCTTGGATCAGCACGGTAATTGATATGATCAGTTCTTTGGGTACTTATGATGTGGTGAGTCTCTACAGGTGTTTTGTAGCAATACTCTTGGGTTTGGCGACCTGCGTGGCTTGGTTGTGTTAGAGAGATTTAGTTATGATGGTTTGATTATGTGCAAATGGGTTTCGGAGAGTTCTCGATGGTTTCTACCACAGTTTGAGATGGATATTTCTTACCGTGTGATTTTCTCCTGGATGGGATCAAGTGGCATGTTTCTGACTGATCGGGTATATATTCTGCTGGTGACTCAGAGTTGATTATGAGATTCTCTTACTTTTTATATGATGGCATTGTAAGGCCCCGTAATATCTCGCAAAGGAAAAATAATGTTTCGTGGTGCCGAACTGGACTTTTTGGGTTGAATAATGAACTAGAAAGTAAAGGAAAAACAATTGGGTAGAAGTAATGCATTTCTGTGGCCCACTATGCGGCCGCAGAATCACTCTGCGGACCGCATAATGGTTGCAGAGTGAGATAGTTTTTTGGGCCATTTTTATGTCAATTTCGCGGCCCATTATGCGATCGCAAAACCATTTCGTGGGACGCACTCTGATCGCATATCCAGCTTTGAGATTTTTCAGAGGGAGGTTCTGCGGTGCATTATGCGCCTGCATAACAGGTCTGCTGGCCGTATAATGACTACAAACCGAGTCAGATTTGCCCGGTTCTGGAGGAAAATTATGCGGCCTATTCTGCGGACCAACATGGAAGTTGACTTGAAAACTTATGTGATCCTTAACTTGATGTTTTAGTTTTATTTAAAGCTCTTATTGAATTCTTGATTGTTTCCCCCTTGTATTATTATTCATTCTATTGAGATGGTGTTTAGTTTTACATACTAGTACTATTCGACAATACTGACGTCCCTTTTGCTGGGGGCGCTGCATCTTTAAATGGATGCAGGTGGTTCCATAGCAGGCAGTGCTGATCAACGATAGTGGTACATCCTCTTCCCAGCAGACTTGGTGAGCTCCACTTCATTCCGGGGTCATGTATTGTATCTTTTGTTCATATTATTACCACATCTCGAGGTATAGCCGGGGCCTTGTTGCCGACACTATCATAACACTCTTTTGTATCTTTTAGAGGCTTTGTAGACACTATGTGGATTGTACATGTGTGCTAGAAGAGTCAAACAGATTATGTTGTACTTTGATCTCTTGTTCCACTCGAATCATAAGAATGTGTGTATCTTAAAACAAAAAAATGATGTAACCAATGATACGATTTAGTATTGTGTACATGATCTCCCTACTGTCTAATTAATGAAATCATGTCTTTTCTTGATCATGGGTAAGTTGGGTAGAAAGTATCTAACAGGCTTGCTCGACCGGGTTCACTCGGTTGAGCGCCGGTCGCGCTTTCTGAGGTTGGGGCATGAAAGGCATGCTGGATGCGGTGTATTGTGTGGGATTGACATTTGCATGTGCAAGGTCATGATTCAGTTTTGAAGGGAAGGTCATGAATTCTTAGGCAACATGGACGGTTTCAGATGACTAGATGAATGATATTACCTCTTGGAATTGCCTGATAAGAGTGTATATTCAGAAGGCGCGCTGAGTTTTGACCTACGGATGCTTCATTGGTATTGCGGTACTCGCCTAGTTGATCGACTGCCGATGTTCAGATTTTGCTATGTGGTACGGAAGAATTATAGAAGTATTCCTCAGGGGATGATCGTGTATGAGAGATGTGTTTGACATTCGAGTGCTTGAGTTGGGATCAGGTATAGTGATTCATGTGCTCTATGGATTTTGATACTGGGAGTTCTTAGAAGCAGATTGTTTCGTGGTTGTGTGCTGTGAAGATGTGGCCAAACCTAGCCGGATGATAGAATGTGTTATGGTTAGATCATTGTGGACTTTCGGAAGGATTATTTATTTATTTGTGGAAGACCAGGGTTGATTTGGGGGGCTCATTGGTAGGCCTAATGAGGATTTGTATCCTACACCTGGTCGGGTTTGTTTATTCGGCATCGTTATTGCAGAAAGGTATGTCATTCGGTTAGAATTGATCTTATGCGTATCTGATGTGTTCTATATAGTACTCTTCTATGCTCTGAGGGATTGTAATTTGTTGGTTATATGCACACATGGTGCGGTTCTGTTTCGGCCTTATAGCGGACTTCGTGTGATTTGGTGATTGGGGTATGGAAGGGTTGATTGTGCCTTGGTTATGGTCCTTTCGGGTTGTGGTATTGTGTTATTTGATTCTTTGTGGTTAGGGTCATGCATCTTGGGTACTTGATGCCGAATTGCACGTGGTTGTTGATTTTGAGCATTGTGGCTTGAGGTACTTCATATTGACCAGTGTTTGGATGGGGTCATGCATTGCATCTGGGTTATGTCGGGATATGATCCTTTGTGTTAGATTTGTGTGTCTTGGTTCTACTATGTACGATGGGTTCGTAGCATTGCGGTTGTGGTGGAACTTGTTGAACTTGCGGTGTGGTTCTCTCGTTTGAGTCATTTTCCATGATTGAGTACATTTGGGTTACTGCTTATTGGTGTACGGATTGCACAGGTTGTGGCTTTAGGTTGTATTGATGTGGCATGTCACTAGAGTGGTTGTGTGATAATATGAGGTCATTGGACCTAGGATGGAGGAATAATATCAGAAGTCGGCTTAGGATTTTGCTTAAGTTCTTGTCAAGCGAGAGGGAACTCAATGCATTGTTGATATAAGAAAGTGGTTATGAGTTCATGCATTTTTCTTTCATCATCGGCAGTGTGCGAAGGTTTTAGAACGAGGTTTTGTTTGATATGAGATTTATTATCGGTACCGAGTTTATTTTGAGCAGTTATTGTGGTCGGAAATTATTGCTACGAGTACGCGATTTATGCGGTATATAATGTGATTACAACTTGAGTTACGGTTATGGCTTGATACAGCATGTTAAGACTTATACACTGTGTAGATGCGATATTCGGGTCTTATAGGAAATTCCGGATGTTGAATTGGATTATGTGGTTTACAGGCTAAGGTTGAAGTAATGGTCTTCAATTAATTTGGGTTGTCAGGATTATATGGAATAGGGTGACGTGGGATCACCCCCGGGTATGTACATGGTAGGGTTACGACTCTGGGCACCTTCGAGGATGAACGTATGTTTAAGTGGGGGAGAATGTAACGACCTGACCGATCGTTTTGAGCATTTGCATTTCGTTCAGCTATTTGAAGTCTTGAGCAGCATCGTATGATGTATTATGATTTGTGCGAATCGCCGGTTTTGATTTTCAAGTTATTCGGAATTGATTTGGAAGAATGAATTTCATGATTTAAGCTTAAAGTTTGAAGAGTTGACCAAGTTTGTCTTTTTAGTATTTAATCTCGAATGAGAGTTTCGATGGTTCTTTTAGGTCCATATGGTGATTTTGGACTCGGGCGTGTGCCCGGATTTGCATTTGGATATTTCTAGAAGGTTGTGGCACTAATTGATGAAAGTCAAAAATGTGAAGGTTTGAAATGTTCATAAGTTTGACCGGGAGTTGACTTTGATGATATTGGATTAGGATTATGGTTTCGGCAACTGAAATAGTTTCGTTCTGTCATTTGGGACTTATGTGCAAAATTTTAGTTCATTCAGGGTTGATTTGATATGTTTCGGCACGCGTTTGGAAGTTGAAAGACTCAAAGTTTGTTAAGTTCGATTTGAGGTGTGTTTCGTGATTTTGATGTTGTTATGCGTGATTTGAGGCTCGAGTAGGTTCGTGTTATATTATGGGACTTGTTCGAATGTTCGAACGTGGTCCCGAGGGGCTTGGGCGTGTTTCAGATCGATTTCGGACCATTTCTTCTTCATATTGCATTGCAGGTTTCTGCTGAAATATGGTGCGCCAAATAGTCTTCGCAATCGCGAAGTATGTGATGCGATCGCGTAGAGGAAAACAGGGAGCTAGGCAGTTTCTTAATCGCGGTCGCGATTGGAGAGCTACGATCGCGTAGCTTGGAGCTGGGATATTGTTCGCGTTCGCATGGTGGAGGCGGTGTTTGTATAAAGCTTAGGCGGGAAGGTAGGAACTGGAAATGCTTCAACGCGTTCGCATAAGATGGGATGCGTTCGCGATGCTTGGTCGCCTGTGTGCTTCGCATTCGCATAGATGTTTACGCGATCGCATAACGTATTGTTAGGAGGTAGTGTTAGGTGTTGTTCGCGTTAGCGAAGGTTGTTCCGCGATCGCGTAGGGTAATTCTGGTCAGTGTCAGCCATTTTATCATATTTGGAGCTATGTAGCTCGGATTGAAGTGATGTTTGAGGCGATGTTTACCACATGGATTGGGGTAAGTGTTCTCTACTCGGTTTTGATTTTATTTTGATGAATCTATCTTTATTTTTGGCATTTGATTGAGGATTTCAAGAGGAAAATTGGGGGGTTTTGTCTAAAGTTTCATAGAGTGATTTTTTGAGTTTTGAACTTCAATTTGGAGTCGAATTTGAGTGAAATTAATATGGTTGGACTCGTAATTGAATGAGTTGTCGGATTTTGTGAGTTTCATCGGGTTCCGATGCATGGGCTTGGGTTTGGCGTTTTGGTTGACTTTGGGCTTTTGATTAAAGATTCGACCTTAATCATTTGGAATTGTTTCCTTAGGCATTATTTGATGTATTTGTATAACGACCCGACCGGTCATTTTGAGCTCTAGCGTGTCATTCGGTGGTTTGAGGCCTTGGGTAGCTTCACTTCATGTATTATGACTTGTACGTATAGTCGGAATTGAATTTCGGGAGGTTCGGAGTTGATTTGGATGGAAAATTCTCATTTCGGAAGCTTTAAGTTCGAAGAGTTGACTAAGGTTTGACTCTTGAGTAAACGATTTCGGAATCGGGATTTGAAGGTTCCAATAGGGGGCGTATGTTCGGGTTGAGTATTGGGTCGCCCGGGAGCATTTCGGCGCTTATTGTGAAAAGTTAGCATTTTGAAGGTTTTAGAATTTCTTAAGTTTGGTTTGAGGTGGACTTTGGTTTTATCAATATCCATTTGGGGTTCCGAGCCTTGGAATAGGTTTGTATTGTGATTTGTGACTTGTGCGTAAAGTTTGGTGTCATTCCGGAATGTTTAAGTATGATTCAGATGCGTTCGTCGAAGTTTGAATGTTTGAAAGTTTAAAGAAAGGTTTCGATCGTCGATTCATAGTTTTGATGTTGTTTGGTGTGATTTGAGGCCTCGAGCAGGTTCGTATCATGTTTTGGGACTTGTTGTTGTGATTGGACGGGGTCCCGGGGGCCTCAAATGTGTTTCGGGATAGTTTTGGGTCATTTCTCCATGTTCTGTTGCTGCTGGTTATCGCGAACGCGTAGTGGTTATCACGTTCGCGAAGAAGGATCATGGCTGCTGTATTTTTGTGCCTCGCGTTCGCGACTGTGGTCACGCATTCGCGAAGGTTTTGGGGAGCAGGGTTCCGCGTTCGCGATTTGATATTCGCGTTCGCGATTTGATGTTCGCATTCGCGACGAAGATGCTAGCCTGGTGGCTGACTTGGTCTTCGCATTCGCGAAAGGGCAGATGCGTTCGCGATAGGCAGGATGGTAAAACTTCGTGTTCGCGTGCCCTTTCTCGCATTCACGTAGAGGATTTTTGGAGCTGAAGATGGATGTGCTTCGCGAACGCGAGGTGATTTCCGCGTTCGCGATGAAGGTCGTCTGGGCAGTGTATAAAATTGCAAAAACGGGTTTTGGCTCATTTTATCTCAAATCTTCCATGGGAGCCTAGCTTGGGGCGACTTTGAAGGAGCTTTTTCGTCTTCCATCACTAGGTAAGTGACTTCTACATATTGTGAGTTAAATACATGAACTATACATGAATTTTACATGGATTTGAACATAGAAATTGGTAGAAATTGTGAGATTTTGAAGAAAACCTAGAATTTATATTTTTGGATTTTTACCACGAAATTGGAAATGGGATTAGGGATAAATTACGTATTTGAGTTCGTGGTATCATGGGTAATGTTCATCTTCGAAAATTTTTGTAATCCGGGCACGTGGGCCCAAAGGTTGACTTTATTGACTTTTCGAGCGAAGTTGGGAATCGTTATAAATTGTTAAATTATAAGCATTTGAGTATATTTTGATTGATTTGCACGTTGTTTGACTAGTTTCGGAACGTTTGGATTTGAGTTGATCTGTTAGAGAGACGTTGGATCCGGGTATGAAACTTCTGAGCGAGATAAGTCTCCTGTCTAACCTTGTGAGGGGGAAACTACCCCCTAGGCGATGTAATTGTTATGTGCTACTAGTTGTGGGTGCTATATACACACGAGGTGACGAGAGTCCGTACGTAGCTAAAGTATATTTATGTCCGGGTAGACTTAGGACTTTATTATGTAATATTTGAATTATTTGAACTCATTCTGCTGGCTTAATCAATTGAATTTATAATTAAAAGTGATTTAGAAATATATATATATTAGGCTGAGCCTTATCACCTTGAGTTGTTGGCAAGTTATTTGAGAAGCGGTAAATATTATATTCACTTTGTGCTCATGTATTGTATTGTAAGCACGTGTCTCGTAATTCGATGATTTCCTTCCTTTCTTGTGGAACGGGCTGAACGCCTTGGCAGTGTAATAGAGGCATCTATGGTTCATGCCACTCGACCCTCGGTAGTGTACACATTATTCTGGATCGGGCCGTACGACCTCGGTATAATCGTGTGTTATATCGCTAGCGGTCCGAATATTCACCATATTTTCCTCCCACTGATGTCTGGCATTTATTATGGTGTTCATTATCCGTTGGTTTCTAGCACTTAATATATCTGAGTTGTTGAGATAGAACACGAGACTGAGAAATTTATATCTTTAAAAGAAAGTTTTGGAAGATTATGTAACTTACAGTTTTACCCCATTATTGCCGTTGTGCTTCATATATGCTTATGATTTATCATATTGCTTTATTAGACCTCTAGTAAGTGTCGATGTCAACCCCTCGTCACTACTTCTCCGGAGTTAGGCTCGATACTTACTGGGTACGCGTTGATTTATGTACTCATGCTATACTTCTACACTAAATGTGCAGGATCTCACATGTTCAATTGTGGTCATCTTGGCGCGTAGGCGCAACTGATGAGGAGACTTTATGGTGAGCTGCATTCCAGGCTATGTATCACAGCCCATAGAGTCTCCATCGTACTATTTACTTTATCCTATCTTATTTATATTCCGGACAGATGTTGTATTATTATTGTACTCCTTAGTAAATGCTCATGCACTTGTGACACCATGTTTTGGGATGTTCTAGAATTCATTTTTGGTTTGCTTAACCTCGATACACTTTTACTTGTATAGTATTTAAATTGTATTTATCTACGACTTTAACGCATTTACGTCTCTACCTAACAAGATTAATGATTTCAAAAATAATAAAATAAATAATTAAGTTGTTAGTTCACTGTTGGCTTGCCTAACGATGACATTGAGTGCCATCTCGACCTATAGTGTTTTGGGTCATGACAATTTGAGTTGCTTTTGGTTAGTTTCGAGCCGTTCAGAGGTCGGTACGTACTGGATGGCATTTTTGGAGTATCGTTTGGCTTGCTCGGTATTGGATTTGGCTTGTTCGAAGTAAGTAACACTTCTAAACTTGGTGCTGAGGGTATGAACCCCTGAATATACGTGTTATATGTTGTTGTTATGGTAACGCACATGCTAGGTGACGGGCGTGTGGGCGTGCACCATGTGAATTTTGACTAGGTTGTTTTTGTGGTACGGTATAGTTACCTGATCTTGTTTTTATCCATGAGGTCTCTACATGTTAGAGTGATTAAGCTGTGATCCATGTCAGAAATCATATTTAGGCTATATGCTTATTCTGTTGGGACCCATTGTGGTCATATCTGTTGTTGAGTTATTTTCTTAAATTGCAGTTACATACTCAGTCATACTCATTCATTTACATATAATATCTCAGTCTCTATTGTCATTTATTGATACATCATATCATCATATTTGGGCTGATTTTTACGATATTGTGAGCCCGAGAGACTGGAGAGATTGATGAGTGAGTGAGACCGAGGGCTTGTTTGTGAGTTATTGATGGGATGGGGCTCCACGCCGCAGCAGGTATTATTGATTCATGATGGGATCGGTCTGCACACCACAACATGTATTATTGATTCATGTCATGATTGGCTTATTATAGCGCGTGAGTTGGATCTGCTCCTCCGGAGTCTGTACACCCACAGTGAGCGTAGTTGTTATTGATTCTTTAGGCCGGATCTTCCATGTACAGTGCCTAGTGCGAGTATGAGTGCTAAGCGCGAGTGCCGAGAGCGAGTGTCGAGTGATTGGGAGGACTGAGTGACTGTGAGGAATGAGTGACCGTAAGGAATGAGTGACTGAGAGGACTGAGTGAATTGATACTATGAGAGTATGCATATAGTTTTATCAATGTGTTGCATTGATTTTGACATGCACCCTGACATGCAGGCATAGAGATGCATTTGCCTCATGTTGTACGGTGTTATGACATTCATGACTTCTCATACACATTGACATGTATGCATAGAGATGTACTTTCCTCATGCCATCTGATAATGAAACATTTACCTGTTGAAAGTTTTTGGAAAAAATCACAATTTTACAAACTTACTCATATTTTGGTGATTTTGGTAAAAGATTTGGGTCTTACTGTTATTCTTGAAAAGCATGCCTATTTTTCGGAACTGTGAATGAGCCGAGCGTTATATCTTTGAGTTATTACTTGTACCACTTTAGTTATATTGTTATGAGTTATTCCTGGCTGTTGGTGTTGGACTCTGTCCCTTATCCAAACTTGTCACTACTTTCAACCTAAGGTTAGGTTTGTTACTTATTGAGTACATGGGGTCGGTTGTACTTATACTATACTACTGCACATTTCGTGCAGATGTTGGATGTTGATGTTGTTGTGTATGGCGGGAGCTGGATTTGAAGATGTACTTGTATTCCGGTCATAGATGTCTCTTGATCTTGGTAGCTTTAGAATTTAATATGTTCATGTATATTTCAAACAGATGATGTATTTTATTTCATACCAGCTTGTAAATTCTAAATCTTAGAAGTTCATGATTTGTACTACTAGTCCTTGAGAAATGTATAAAGGTTCAGTTATTTTATCATTCATTTGTCTCAATAAATCTCATTAAATTAGATAGTTGTTAATTGACTTAGTTAGCGGGTTGGGTTAGGTGCCATCACGACTAGTTGAGTTTCGGGTCGTGACAAAGATTTTAAATTTTTTATATTTTATCCAACATAGAGTTATTTATCACAAAGTATCTTAAGAATATTTTAGTCCACCAACATTGTATTCGTAAATATTGCATTGGAACCTTGTCATGTAGTATTCCTAACATGTAGTATTATGTCCTAAAACTAATAGGATTACAAGGCTAATGTCTAAAATTTCGTTCATGTCCTTTTATTGTGAGTTGTTATGCTTAATATTATAAAGTTATTTTTATAAACTAATATTTTATTCATACTTTTATAATAATATAGATAATACATTTAAGCTATTTAATTGCACATATTGAATTGCGTGATTATTTTATTTAAAGTTTGACAAAATTAATTTATTTTAAAATTGTTAGAGTATACCTAGCACTTCCTGTTATCTATTCGATCCCACCATGCTATAACGATATGATGTTGGGATGTGAAATTTTGACTTGCTAATTTAGGAAGTAAAAAAAGAGAGTAAAACCAATATAAAACAGACAAAAAGAATAGGTAAAAATTTACCCGCTGATATTTTGCACTAATTCAATAAATATATGATTTAATTTATACATATTCTTGTATATGTATTATATATATATATATATATATATATATATATATATATATATATATATATATTGTTTATTAAAAGAAGAGCAGTTTGCAATGTAGCAAGCCAAGTGGCGCCTTAAGAATAACACAATGGCAAATTAAGACAAAACTAATAAGAATTTAGGATAAAGTTAAAAGGATAAGCATAAAATAAAATGTATTAATATTGGATCACATTAGAAGATTTTGGCAAATCTTCATTTTTAGTTGGACTAATATATGACTAAAGTAATGGAATATTGTAATCTATATCTATATTATATTCAAAGGAGGGTAGTTTGCAATGTGGTTAAAAATGAAGTCCTTTTATTTTTATCTTGTTTCGTGTCCAAACGATAAACTGAATTTATCATTTGAAAGTTAACTGAAAACTTCAAATGCTAGTGTCGGAATGAACATGAGACGTCCTCTTCAAGAGCATCGTAAACATAAGAGGACCCTCTCTTATGAAACCCTCATAGTAAAGGGTTGATTCCGAAAGGGTTTATTCCCGGAACCCAAAGGCTATCGGAAGAAAACACATCTGAAGCCTTACTTAATTTGACGCAAAAGAATGAACTTTGCGCAATGCTATCAAAAAAGACCTTTTTTTTTTATCAAACATGCTAAATGGCATAAGTACAAAAATACAAAAGGAAAAGAACAAAAGAAAAGAAAATGAAAAAAGGCTAAACATCACGCCACCAAAACTCAGGGGAAGAGAGGCATCTGCACCTCCGGGAAAAGTAGGCGAATTTGCCTCCGGCGCAGGATCTTGGCCTTCGTCGTTATTCTCTTCAAGTTCCTCCTAGATTCTTGAGAACTCGGAACCGGCACTAGAAGAGGCAGTTGCATCAGGCTGAGCTGGGAGACATTCTCGAGCATTTAACTCCAGCGTTCGGGCCTTGGCGATCTCATCGTCAATATCAATAACGCCCGCTTTGGCTCTTCTAAGGTTTTCCTCCTCATATGGTACATAGAGTGTGTTTTTTTGATGATGAGGGAATTACCTTGGTGCTGAAGTTTTGCTTTAAGCCTATCAACCTCGGTCAAAAGGCCATCCCGCTCAATTTCAGAACTCCATAGGGAATCAATCAAATAAGAGGAGATCAACCGATACCAAGGAAGATGAACACGGTGTTACACCCCATATTTTCGTACGTGAAAATATGCCATAAGTGAATTTATGCAATCTCGGGATTGATATGTTACATCCCGCATTTTCGTATGTTAAATTTTCGTCGTAAGTTAATCGATGTAAATTCGGGAATGAGATTATTTTGAGGTTATAAGCATTATGCTATTTCAAACAAGTGAGTTTCGTCGAAGCTTGTCGAATTGGAATAAAATACGGTCCGAGCTATAATACCCGGTATTTATGGACTAGTGCCATACATGATACAACATGACCATGATAGTAAGGTGTATAAAGTGTGTTAAAAGTGAGTAATATTTTAAGTAATTTGAGATAATTCTTAATTATGTGGGTAATTAATTAATTATTAGTTTAGTGAGGGATTAATAAGTAACTTAATCCTCCTACTGCAGTTAACTAAGTGATAGACACCCTTCTCCTTATTCCTTTCCTAAAGAATTAATGCTAAATATTTTTGTAATCTAAGTTGATCAATAAAGCACATTCTACGTGGACTCAACTATGCAGCTTCTATAACAATTTCGTCGCCGTTTCAGTTTACTCTTTTATTTTATATGGTTCATATTACTTTTTGTTGATATTTTGCTAACAGTGTATTTCATTTAACTGGATTCCATATTCCAATATAGAGAAATGATAGTTCTTTCAGCTGTTTAAGGAAATTATGGAAATGGGGGAGTTATTGGATAAGTTTAATAATGACAAAAATGTGGCAGCAAGACACCCCAAGACATATTACTCTTAAGTCATTAAAGATTATGTGGCAAGATTAAGGATTAAGAGTATGTGCTTAAGCCACCACATGTAGTGGGGCCCACACCCATTCTAATATAAGGTTTTTCTAATTGAAAGGGAGATACATATCTTTTAACAATTAATGAATCCAAAGTACGGTGCAATTTTAAAGCTACATAAGTAACGTGAGTCATTCTAATATGCATTTGCATATATTATATAAGCAACGAAGATCTTCAACAATTCAAAGCAACGTGAGATTTTGCAATTATAAGGGAGTACGGTACAATCTTTCTCAAGAATATCATACGAATTTTTCCTTACTCTGATCTTGCTGTCACGTGTTTTGTCGCAATTAACGTGCGTAAGAGGAATTGTCAAGATAATCGACTCAGGTATGTTAAGGCTAAACCTTTCTTTCATTTTGGCATGATCCAGTAACTACATGTGTTTGATAACGAGACATAAAGAGAAGTTCATATTCCTGAATTTATGTACATTATCCTAGTCTCCTAAGTCACATCATTCTCCCTTATCGGGACTTTATATTCAATTGAGTATTGTCTTTTGTCATCCAAGAGAGCAGAGAGTATATATATATACAGTATTACAGTATTTTCACCACCATCGAGCTATAATTGGTGGGTAGGCCCCTATTGGGCAACCTCTGATCAGATGATAAGTTATATACCGAGCCTACTGTAGCCAAGCGCCTATGAGCGAGCCCAGAATGGCCGAGATATAGATCCTAGTATGGCCGAGCGTCTATGAGCGAGCCTACTACGGCAGAGCAGTTACATATACCGAGCCTTAAAAGGCCGGACAACTATTTTACTTACTATATTGAGAGAGTAGAGTCAGTATTAGCAGGTAAGCATATCTTCAGATTATCTTTGACTCTCAATTACTTTCAGTTATTATATTATCAGTTCAGTTTCAGCTTTCAGTTATTATGTTGCCTTACATACTCGGTACATTATTTTGTACTGATGTCCCTTTTGCTGGGGACGCTGCATTTCATGCTTGCAGGTCTTGATTGACTGTTGGATAGACCCTCCCAGCATACAGAGTCAAACATCAGCTTGGTTGGTAAGCTCCACTTCCTAGGAGTTACCAGGTCTAGACCTTGGGGTCCATTTTATATATACAAGTTTGATGGGTCGGTCGAGGCTCGGTCCCGACCATGGTACAGTTCAGTTATCACTAGAGGCTTGTTGATGAGTCATGTATATTTTTCATATCAGTAGATTTTCACGGCGGCTTCGTTAGACTATATATATATATATATATATATATATATATATATATATATATATCATCTTTTGAGTATGTTTACCCCTCACATGAGAGAGACGTTATTTTAAGATGATTAAGAGTATGGCCTCATCGACCTATGTTAAGGGTTACCCCTCCAGCGTTCACGGTTACATAATGGTATGCTCGGGCCGAGTATGGCACCGGGTGTTGGTCACACCTCTTCAGGTTTGGGGCATGACAAACTTGGTATCAGAGCCAGGTTCTGTCCTAGGGAGTCTACAAGCTGTGTCAGGTAGAGCCTTGTTTATAGATGTGTTGTGCACCACATTATATAAACAGGAAGCTACCAGGCATTTAGGAGTCTGTTACCCTTCTTTCAAATCCACATCGTGCTATAGTGCTGAGTCATAAGAGTTCGAGCCAAGACTTATGTTTGCTAATTATAGAGATCCTTGCAATTTGAAAAAATTACAGCCAGCCAGAGGGCTAATACAGCAGCAGGTAATGGCATTAGTAGAGAGAGAATTCTTAACGACGTGGCCCTGTTTGAGGCCCTATTAGATCGTGCATACCAAATGGTGTACTCTAGAATAGTACAGTCAGACATCAATACTACAACATTCAAAGATATCAGAAGACATGTAGTGGCATCCTAGAAGGGATAAATATTTACTTTAGTATGACTCCCATCCCTAGTATATAAAGAATGTTAGGCGACCCGAAGAGCTAGTAGATGGAGCAAGGGAGCTAAAAGCAAAAGAATATCTTGTTCGAGTTTTCCGAATAAAGTAATAGACATAAATGTTAGCGGAAAATAAGAAGAGAGTTAATGAAGAATTATGAGTAAGATGTGATACATGGATGACAACGGTAGATAAAAAAACAAATGACAGTATTACATAGTCTACAGTCATGTGAAGGAAGAAACGAGAGGTGACAGGTCTTGAAACAATAAAAGAGTATAGGCCATAAAGTCATACCCTCATTTCGAGAAATAAGTCCACGACTCTAACGTGATTACCAGAAGAAAAAGCTAGATCCCAGAGTAATAGAAATCAATATGGATTGGTGAACAAGATAAACTAAACATGAATTAGGGACTGAGTGATTTGATAATGGTCGGCATCATGGAAATTTCAAATTGCGTTCAGGCAATAATAGAATAAAAAACAGAAGAATAACCATTAAAGGTCATTCAGGAGGACGCTTCCCTAAAGCAAGCAATGTGAGCAAAGCTAAGCTTAAGGAACTATATATGCTAGTTACACTAGGTGTCACCCTCGTGAATAAGAAATTTCGTTATCTTTGGTACATAAGGAGTTTTGCAAGGCGAGTAAGGGTCATCGATGATGTGAAAAGAAGCCAAGGATAAAGAGGTAAAACATCTATACGTAGATTATTGTAGCACTAAATGTTAACACCTTCCTAAAAAAGGGGAATATGGAGTGATGTGACATTAAGTCAGAATTAAGTGGTTCTAGTAACTATGGAATGGTAAAGGAAGAATGCGATAAAAATAAGAAAGGGATGAGATTTCACTTATTCAAATCCTACAGATATGCTACAATTCCATAACATTATGCAAACACGACGTCAAGGAGAGGAAGTAAGGGTTTCGGCCCGGGATGTTATTGATAAATAAGGAGCCAGAGCGAGAGGTAAGTTAAGACAAAATAAATAACCCAAGAAAGATTACGCAGAATATTGATATGAGAATGGGCCAATGAGTAGTGAGTAGTTGATTCACGAAGAACCTAGTTACGTCTAGACAAGAGGATATAGACAAATCAACAGATCGTGCAAGATAAGCATAATGAACCCCAACATGGGAATTCAGTCTCGCAGATATGACATCGTGATCCTTGAGAAATATTCAGATAGGAGTTGGGTAGTTAAAGGTACCGTATGAGTATTACGGAAATAAAAGAGAGTGTCACTAGAAAGACAGTGAAAATATCAGTTCAGAAGCAACCCTACAAGCACAAGGGCGTGGAGGTAGGTAACTAAGGATAATTATAGGTGAGTACGAACATCACAAGTTCTATCGGGAATACGATGTAATAAGCTCGTAGCTTTACAAGGGTCAGAGGGTCTTCCCTAAGTACTATAACGAAAGACTAGCTGAGGAAATAAGGAAGAAGGCTTCAACCTAAGCACAATGACCTAAAGAGGAAATGGTCGTGTAACAACAGTCTTACAACAACACTGTATACACTCCATAAGAAAGTGGCACCTATCGTGGCTAATGAACAGGAAGAAGAAAAAACCAAAAGGTGATATTCAAGATCATATGGATTGTATGGAATTCCAATATGTGTGGGCACTAAGATAAGCTAGGTATTCATGCAACAAGTGGCAGAACGACCAGGAAAAGCAATTGCTTGCATTTAAGGAAACCTGAGAAGGAACAAAATGAATTATTTGATCAATGATCCAGAATTAGTTACGGACGCACATAAGATTTCAGAGTATTATCCGTGCAGCATATGTGTTGACAATCATACAACCGTAGAAGACTCCGGTATAAGTTAAAAAGAAGGAATTGAGTCCAGGTCATAGACAAAGGATTGAATTGTCAGAAGATTGTAGCATGGATATTCCATAGCGTCCATGGAAGGCTAAAGTAATAACTAATACCATGAGCCGCAGATCGGAAGATAGCTTAACCCTACATAAAGGCTGATCAGAGGGAAGAGGAAACTAAAGAGTTACATCAACTAAGTAAATTAGGAGTTTGATTATTGGACACCGAATATTATAGACATCATGATTGAGAACATTGCAAAATCACTCTTAATATTAGAGGTACAAGAGAGATAGTACAGTAGCCATATTCTATAACGGCTCTACGATAAAGCCAGTTAGAAGAGTACCAGCCTCATAAGAAGTCAGTATGAAGCTCCCACCGGATTGTGTATGCACCAGAGATGCAAGTATTGTAGTAGAGCTTTAAGTTTTTGGATGTAAATTATACCTATGTGGAAGGGAGGTCATGAAAGAGATAAAAGATGTGATGCAAGACTTTAAGGTAAGTAAGGTAAATGTGAACAACGTACGAGATACTCAAATGCAGAAGGTTGAGAACAGTCCATACTTCGAATAGAAGGCTAGAAGCGCAGGGATTCAATATCAAGGAATGATAGCAGTGTCGTCAGTGGCATATCTTCCAACCTATGGTTTCTAGGTACTGAGAGGTCTATTTTAGAGAGTAAAGAAGAGTTAGAGACGATGTGATATCTCGCTTGATGTTCCAGAATAACACAAGGAAATCTATGGTGCAAGCAAGTTGAAGGAAGGCTGCAAATAGTATAAATAGATATGTATAGGTCACAAGCTAAAGTATGGTAGAGCGACAAGACTTTAGGAAGACAGGAGTAAGGATAAGAAAGGGCGAGTGAGAAGGTGACGAGAATGGATAAGCCCTCGGGATTAAGCCCATGAAAATGAGAGAGACTTGACGGGTTCTCTAAATTATATAAATCTCAGTATAGCCTGAATGAACTCAAAGGAGTCTAAGACTAGTAGCATTTAGAATATATGGAATGCTACCCTGGTAATAAAATAAGGGTGTAATTGTGACAGATAAAGGATGACGTTTGGGCCTTCGATTGAATAATGATTTGAAGAAAAAAGGAAAAGGAGAAAAGATTTCACGGACGGCATGGGATTAGAATACCCCCCCCCCCCCCCCCCCCATAAGGTGAATCACATTGGGATACTATGAAATACGATTATGGAAATTATTCCAGATGTTCCTTGATGAGACTTGAGCCCTATTCTTACATAAGAGGCCAAGTTATCAGTGGTAAATTAAGATCAACATTAAGGTGAATCAACAATGGATGGATAAAAGTTACAGAGTATGAGATGAGATTAGGCCATCATTCTTAAGATGAATAGCAATGAGGAAGTATTAAATGACTTAGACTTATACATATAGGATGAGCAACGAGAGTAACCTGGAGTTGGAAGCAAATCTCAGTAACGATAAATCGAAGCAAGAGTTATGGTACAATATGACCCACCTAGATACAGTAAAATCATACGGATAGATAACCAGGTCTATGAAATAAGATATAGCAATATTCGTAAGTTCGACGAAGTGCCAAGCGAAGAACTTCAGTAATGGCTAAAAATCAGAGGAAAAAGGAAAGAAGAGTAGTATAGGCGCACTTACAAGGTCAGAGTCATACAGGCTGCATGATAGAAGGTAGCAATAGTTATGATATTGGAAGGATTCCGACCACAAGTCGTGGTATGAGAAAGAGGCCTAAAGGGAGAAATGCCTTGGCTTTTGAATTTATTCACAGAACAGTTGCCTATATGGCAAGGAAGGTACTAAAGTATTCGGAAGACATAGGTTATGAAAATGATAAGCGCATCAGTCAATATTCGAGGACGAATGTTCCAAAAGGGGAAATAATGTTACACCCCATGTTTTCTTACGTGAAAATATGTCATAAGTGAATTGATGAAAGCTCGGGAATGAGATGTTACATCCCGCATTTTTGTATGTTAACGTTTCGTCGTAAGTTAATCGACGTAAGTTCGGGAATGATATTATTTTGAGGTTATAAGCATTATGCTATTTCAAACAAGTGAGTTTCGTCGAAGTTTGTCGATTTGGAATAAAATACGGTCCGGCCTATAATACCCGGTATTTATGGACTAGTGTCATACAAGGTATCACATGACCATGATAGTAAGGTGTATAAAGTATGTTAAAAGTGAGTAGTATTTTAAGTAATTTGAGATAATTCTTAATTATATGGGTAATTGGTTAATTATTGATTTAGTGAGGGATTAATAAGTAACTTAATCCTCCTACTGCAGTTAACTAAGTGATAGACACCCTTCTCCTTATTCCTTTCCTAAAGAATTAATGCTAAATATTTTTGTAATCTAAGTTGATCAATAAAGCACATGCTACGTGGACTCAACTATGCAGCTTCTATAACAATTTCGTCGCCGTTTCAGTTAACTCTTTTATTTTATATGGTTCATATTACTTTTTGTTGATATTTTGCTAACAGTGTATTTCATTTAACTAGATTCCATATTCCAATATAGAGAAATGATAGTTCTTTCAGTTGTTTAAGGAAATTATGGAAATGGAGGAGTTATTGGATAAGTTTAATAATGTCAAAAACGTGGCAGCAAGACACCCCAAGACATATGACTCTTAAGTCATTATAGGTTATGTGGCAAGATTAAGGATTAAGAGTATGTGCTTAAGCCACCACATGTAGTGGGGCCCACACCCATTCTAATATAAGGCTTTTCTAATTGAAAGGGAGATACATATCTTTCAACAATTAATGACTCCAAAGTACGGTGCAATTTTAAAGCAACATACGTAACGTGAGTCATTCTAATATGCATATGCATATATCACATAAGCAACGAAGATCTTCAACAATTCAAAGCAACATGAAATTTTATAATTATAAGGGAGTACGGTACAATCTTTCTCAAGAATATCATACGGATTTCTTCTTACTCTGATCTTGCCGTCACGTGTTTTGTCGCAATTAACGTGTGTTAGAGGGATTGTCAAGAGAATTGACTCAGGTATGTTAAGGATAAATCGTTCTTTCATTTTGGCATGATCCAGTAACTACATGTGTTTGATAACGAGATATAAAGAGAAGTTCATATTCCTGAATTTATTTACATTATCCTAGTCTCCTAAGTCACATCATTCTCCCTTATCGGGACTTTATATTCAATTGAGTATTGTCTTATGTCATCCAAGAGAGCAGCGAGTCTATATATATACAGTATTACAGTATTTTTACCATCATCGAGCTATAATCGGTGGGTAGGCCCCTATTGGGCAACCTCTGATCAGATGGTAAGTTATATACCGAGCCTACTATGGCCGAGCGCCTATGAGCGAGCCCAGAATGGCCGAGATACAGATCCTAGTATGGTCGAGCATCTATGAGCGAGCCTACTACGGCAGAGCAGTTACATATACCGAGCCTTATAAGGCCGGACAACTATTTTACTTACTATATTAAGAGAGTAGAGTCGGTATCAGCAGGTAAGCATATCTTCAGATTATCTTTGACTCCCAATTACTTTCAGTTATTATATTATCAGTTCAGTTTTAGCTTTCGGTTATTCTGTTGCCTTACATACTCGGTACATTATTTCGTACAGACGTCCCTTTTGCCGGGGATGCTGCATTTCATGCCTTCCTCATGCAGGTCCTGATTGACAGTTGGATAGACCCTCCTAGCAAACAGAGTCAAATATCAGCTTGGTTGGTAAGCTCCACTTCCTCAGAGTTACTAGGTCTAGACCTTGGAGTCCAGTTTATATATACAAGTTTGATGGGTCGGTCGAGGCCCTGTCCCGACCATGGTACAGTTAAGTTATTACTAGTGGCTTGTTGATGAGTCCTATATATTTTGTATATCAGTAGATTTTCATGGCGGCATCATTAGACTGCACATATATATACATCAGCTTTTGAGTATGTTTACCCCTCATATGAGAGAGCTGTTATTTAAAGATAATTCAGAGTATGGCCTCATCAGCCTAAGGTAAAGGTTACTCCTCCAGAGTTCATAGTTACAGAATGGTACGCTCGGGCCGAGTATGGCAACGGGTGCCGGCCACACCTCTGCAGGTTTGGGGTGTGACATACGATATCAGTTTCCAGCAGTAAATAGAAGGAAGTCAACACATAGAAATTACAAGAATTGACGCCTGCTCCCGAACCAAATGAAGATTACAAAGGGGAGGAGTCGTCGAAATCCCACTAGGTACCAAGGTATTTTCAAGTACCGGAGGAAACAGACGCAACCAAGTCCACGGTAGAAGAACTCGAACAAGTGGCTTTGTTCGAAAAATTCCTGGAGAGAAACATTCACTTGGGGATAGGACTCAACCTCAAGCTTAGGTCAGGATTTATTGATTTTCTTAAAACTAACGTTGATTGTTTCACATGGTCGTATGCGGATATGACAGATATCCCACTAGAGGTGGCCATTCACAAGCTAAGTCTGGACCCAAGCGTCCCACCGGTAAGGTAGAAGAAGTGCCCAATAGCCGAGCTCAGAAATAGGTTTATCAAAGAAGAGGTAACTCGACTACTTGATATCGGTTCAATTTGGGAGGTAAAGTATCCCGACTGGTTAGCTAATTTAGTTGTAGTTTCGAAGAAGAATAATAAAATTTGAATGTGCGTAGATTATAAGGACTTGAATAAGGCGTGCCCGAAAGACTCATTTCCATTGCCGAACATCGATCATATGATTGACGCCACGGTTGTACACGAGTTAATGAGTTTCCTCGATGCTTATTTCGGGTACAATCAAATTAATATGAACTCGGAAGATCAGGAAAATATTTTGTTCATAACAAACTTTGGCACATATTGTTACAATGTGATATCCTTCTGGCTTAAAAATGCCGGAGCCACCTATCAAAGGCTCGTGAACAAGATGTTCGAGAAACAAATAGGTAAAACAATGAAATTATACATAGATGATATGTTAGTCAAGTCTTTGAATGTAGGTGACCATTTAAAACATCTCCAGGAAATCGTCGATATCCTAACGAAGCACAACATGAAGCTCAATTCCGAAAAATGTGTGTTCGGAGTTAGCTCCGATAAATTCATATGTTTTCTAGTGTCACAAAGCGGGATCGAGGTAAATACCGATCGAGGACATCCCGGACCAGCTGACAAGCGTGAAAGAAGTCCAAAGCTTAACCGGAAGGTTGGCCGCTCTAAGCATGTTCATTTCTCGGTCTTCGAAAAAATGTCATCACTTTTTCTCATTTCGAATGTACTCCAGAATGCCAACAAGCCTTAAAAGGCCTGAAATGTTATCTATCAATCCATCTGCTACTATCAAAGCTGGAGGAAGGCGAACAATTATTGATATACTTAGCGGACTCGGAGGTAGCGGTAATTATTGTTTTAGTCCGGGAGGACGAAGGTACGCAATCTCCTATCTATTATGTTAGTAAAAGTTTTTCGGGCGTAGAAACGTGTTATCCACACCTTGAAAAACTATCCTTAGCCCTCGTAGCCGCCTCTCAAAATCTTAGACCTTATTTTCAGTGCCACCCGATAGCTGTGGTGACAACCTTTCCCCTGCGAAATGTCCTTCACAAACCTGAGTTGTCAGGTCGACTGGCCAAATAGGAAGTTAAAATTAGTGAATTTGATAGTGATTATAAGCCTAGGACCACGATCAAGTTACAGGTTTTGGCCGACTTTGTGGCCGATTTCAGTCCCGGTTTACTGCCTCTGGCTACGAAAGAGGCGGTGATAGTGTCAGAAACGACATCAAGAGTTTGGACCTTGTTCGCAGACAGAGCTTCTAATGTGAAAGGGTCCGGACTCGGGGTGGTCTTAATCACGACCTCGGGAGAGACCCTGAGGCAGGCTATAAAACTATTCCTTTAACTAATAATGAAGCCGAGTATGAGGTGTTGACAGCTAATTTTGACCCTCCCCTTTTAAATTAATTTATTTATACTTAATAATTTACAATAACTAGTTTCAAAGTATTTTCTAGTAATAAATATCTATTTTTACAAATTAACCAAATATTAGTTTTTAAATTAATTGCATAGTATTAACACTATGTAATGACAAACATATTTACTATTTTAAGATTACTAAAATATTTCTTATATAGGTTCTATAATTAATTTGATAAATTACTCTCTAATTTTTACTTAATAAGATTAATGTGTGAATATTCAAAATTAGTGTTACAATGCAAAAAATAAAATATTTTGTATCTTTTATAAATAATTAATTTACAATAATTAGTAGTATACAATAATTATAATTCTTACCACATTTATTGAAAACTATTAAGTTTATTCAAATTAAATTCAAAAGGGATTATAAGACCAAAAGGCCACAATTGCAATTCTCAAATCAAAGGTAAAAATGGCCATTTTAAAAATTATTCTTGGCCCAATTGACAAGCCCTGTCAGAAAATACACCCAACCCAAACATCCATCTCTTTCCACCATGGCGATCCAAGTCACTCCATTCGCACCAATCAATGCTTGCCACATCACTCGTCTTCCACCCTCACATAAGAAATACAAATGATCTGAGTCGTTGATCCAAACCATCAATGGCCCACGATTATTCCCATTTTTCTGTTTTAATTTAGACCTGTTACCAGATATTATCTCCACAGTTGGATTACACAAATCCAACGGCATAAAGCCCCGATTTATTAGGGTTGTTGATCAAATGATCAAACGGTTCATATTCCATCTTGCAAATATAACCCAGGAGACCAACCCCCAATTACCCAAACCCTAAATCATTTCATCTCTGACCTCACCGCCTCTCTTTCCCCTTCCTCTATCTTTTCTCTCAACCTCACAAACCAAATCAATTAAAAAACCTTGCACCAATTCAACAAGGTCACAAATCGATTAGAGATTCATCTCTTTTGCCTTCAGTATCCGTGAATTTCGCCGGTTCCTTCCCCATTTCATCATACCAATTCAAACGCCTAAAATCGGGAACCCTAAGCTTAAACGTAAAACTTCAAATCCTCTTATACTCCGTCAAATCGGAGCATGCATGGACTTTATTCAGAGATTCATCATAAAATTCTATACCTAGAGGTCAAATGCAATGACCTCTGGGTTTTAGGGTTTGTCCATTGGTTCGAAGCCTTCAAAAATTGATTTCCCCTCTCAGGTAAACTCAACACTGAATTCCCCTATGTTTCTTTCTGATTTTCACTTGATTTACTATCATCATTTACCATGCGTCACTCTCCACTATGGTTTGAATTTAAGAAAACTTAGAGCCTTATATGGAACTATAAAATGGTCCTTTAATATTCTCACCAAACATACACAGACACGAACACTACGACTTAACTCTGATATCATCTAAGAGCAATTTTAAGTTCAAAAATCCTAGGGTTCGTTACTGTTCTTTTCTTTTCATTTTTTGAGTGTTGTCGGTGATTCGAACTTGAAGTTCTTGGGGTCATAAGAAACTGAGAGAGCTTTTGTTTGGTCTGGTGCCCTTAAAAAGGTCAGCACATCCCTCATCTCTCTCTTTTGTTCATCTCCTTTGCATGCTATAAATGTGTTGGTTGCCTTCTGAGAATCATAGTTGTTTATGGTATTTGTGATTAGTATGTTAGTACTTATGTTCTGTTAAGTCTAAAGTCTGCTTGTGATTATTTGTCCTGTCATTTTGAGTCTTTAATTGATGATTGATCAAGCCATTAAGTGATTCTTGATGATTTTTATTTCTGAGTTCTAACAGTCTACATGTTAAGTTGTAATGTGTCTTGAATGATTATGTATACTTGCCTAAACCCCACGGTCATTCACTGATGATTCTGCAGCAATTTTTACCTTTATATGTCACTTCTCTATATTATGTTAGTCCTATGTTTAAGATTATTGTCTGATAATCATGACTGGGATGAATCTGAAGGTTCCTAAGTTCACACCATCTAACTTAAGCATGAAATCTAAGTGTTTATATATTTTTCTTCTCTATACTTGTGTCTGTTAAACTGTGAAAGCAATTTTTGAGTGGTCACTATGGCATCTTTATGATCTCATCTAGTTATTGTTGCATCTGTTGACTTAGTTTTGTTTGGATTGAACTTTCTCCTTCTCATGAATACCAATGTTGAGATCAAGTTATATTTCCTTCATGAAACAATCATGATCCTGTTTCCTTTTTCTTTCTTATAAGTGACTAATTATTTGTTGTTAAGCTGAACTTGGTTGTCTCTTGATTAGTTAGCATCTTCAGTTGCATATTCAATTCAAAGATTACTTGGTATAATACCTCCCTGTCTCTAATCCTTTCAAGTTATTATTGGTCTTTGAAAAGCTAACATGCATTTTATCTTTAAGATTATCTTTCTTAAAATAGGACTCAATTACTCTGTTATAATCAAGTAATAATTTATGAAAACAGAAGCATGACCACCTCATACTTAGATGTTAAACTAGACTTATGTTTTGCATTAAACTTTCTTTTAATACAATGCTTTCCTTTATCTGTAACTCCATTTCTTCATGACATGTTTAATTTGATCTTGAATGTGCAAAGCTCCCATGTCTATATGAAGTCATAACTTCACTTGAAGAGTTCATGTAACTAACTGAATATTATATGTTCCTGTTTGATTCCTGATTTCATGCTTTGTTCAAAATCACCCTAGTCCTTTCCCTATTGATGATTTGAAACTAAATCTAATCCTTAAATCTTATGAGGTCCTTTGTTGATACTACCTGAACATGATGACTTGTTTAGAGCTAACACTGTTAGGAGTATGACTCTGTTGAATCCTTAGGGATTCCATGTTTTAATCTGTAAATTTATATTCATGTTGAGAATTCAATCTTGTTCCTCACAACCTCTGTAAAAATGTTTAGCCATGACTGTTTGGTCTGAACCTTCATTAATGACCTTTAGAGTGTTAAGTGGTATTATTAACCCATGTATGTACTAGAAGCAAACCAATCAGTTCACAGTTGGTTTGCCAGAAAAAAGAACATTTGTATCTATTGAGTTGTTGCATATATGACCTTGTATAGCTTGCCTTTCATTAGAGTATGTTCTTCTCTAATGTTCATACCTTTACAGCATGCTTGTGATGTTTCTGCTCCTCACATGTGTGCGTTTGAAAGTCAGGCCTTTAAATTCACTTGATATATGTTTTTTTTGGTATCAAATCTAGACTACATGTTCTTACATTAGGAGGGAAAGCATATGTTTGAGGTATGTAATGCTATAGCATTTAGTTTGCATTGAAAGGGCATCATTAGAATTTAAACCTATAAGGAAAATATGTTGTTAGTGTTTAAGGGTACATTTAGAATCACTCTTACAAACATCTTTTAGAATCATATAATCATCTATTCCCTAAGTTAATTACTTCCATAACTTAATCTCACTATTACAAGCCTTAAAATATGGACTAAGTTTAGAACTCTTTTAACCTTCCATAACTCTTTATAATCTCACATCCTCCTTAAGTCTCACATCCCTTATATATACCTTCCCTTTAATATAAGCCATGCCCTAATAGTAATTAAGCATAGTAATTGATTCCTAAAAAATAGTCTAAGTCCTATGGAGCTACCTAAGGTAGATTTTAAGGGGTGCCTAATACCCTCCCCTTAGAAGAACAAGAACCATTACCCATAATCTCACCTATTTGCGGACCTATAAGGAACATGACTTAGTAATTAAATAGGTACACTAGTATACCTTTAAATATTAGGTGGAGAATCTCTTTCATCAACAACAGAGAAACCACAAGTTGACTCGTGTCTTGACTAGTGCAAAATAGGGTGCAACATGAGGCATTGATTGCAGGACTCAAATTGGCCCGGGGACTTGGCTCTGAGGTCATAGAGATCAAATATGATTCTGAGCTAGTGGTAAACCAAGTTTATGGGATCTTTGACACAAAGGAGAACGCATGCAACAGTACGTGATTAAAGTTCAAACTGTACTCACACGGTTCAGGGAGTGGTCGATCACCCACATCCCGAGAGAAGAAAATGTGGAAGCAGATGCATTGGCCAATTTAGGGTCATCCATGGAGATGAAGGGATCAGATTCCGGTACTGTCGTGCAGCTCATGCATTCAGTACTAGATGTGGACAGTTATTGTGAAGTAAATACAACGAACCTAGTCTGGGACTGGAGGAATGAGTTTATCGATTACCTTCATCACGGAAAGTTGCCCAAGACCCGAAGGCATCCAGGGCACTCCGTACCAAAGCAGCTCGCTACAGTTTTGTTTTTGTTTTTTGAGGGGAGGGGGGCAGTTATATAGAAGGTCATTCCAAGGCCCGTTGGCCCGATGTTTAGGAGCCTCGGAGGCTGACTACGTCATGAGAGAGGTTCATGAAGGAACTTACGGGAATCATTCTGGTGCAGATTCATTGGTCCTAAAATTAGTTAGGGCTAGATACTACTAGCCCCGGATGGAGCAAGATGCAAAGGCATTCGTTCAGATATGCGACAAGTGTCAGCGCCACGCATATTTGATACACCAACCAGCATAACTCTTGCATTCGGTATTGTCCCCATGGCCATTTATGAAATGGGGAATGGATATAGTTGGATTGTTGCCGTCTGGCCCCGAGTATGTAAGATTTCTTTTAATTTAACTGATTACTTCACTAAATAGGTTGAAGCAGGTCCTTACCAATAAATCGGTGAGCGCGAAGTGGTCGATTTCCTATGGGAAAACATAATTTTCTGGTTCGGAATACCGAAGGAGATTGCCTGCGACAACGAAACATAGTCCATAGGCTCCAAGGTCAAAATATTTCTTGAGGACCTGAAAATTAAAAGAATCACATATTCACCATATCATCCGAGCACAAATGGGCAGGTAGAATCAACCAATAAGGTGATTATTCAAAGCCTGAAAAAGAGATTAGAAGCAGCCAAAGGTAAGTGGCTCGAAGAGTTACCGGGAGTATTGTAGGCATACCAGACGACGACCAAGTTGATCATGGGAGAGACACCTTTCTCTCTTGTGTGCGATGCAGAAGCTCTAATCCCGGTGAAATTAGGAGAACCAACCTTGCGGTACTTTCGGGCGGACGAAGAAGCAAATAATGAGGCATTGCTGGTCAAATTGGAGGTGCTTGACGAACGCAGAGACTTGGCAAACAAAAAGATGGTGGCCCAGAAACAAAGAATGGAAAGATACTATAACCGGAGGGTCAATCTCCGCTACTTTAAAGTGAGAGACTTGGTTTTGAGTAAAGTGACTCAGAACATGCGGAAGCTCGATGCGGGAAAGCTGAGTCCGACATGGGAAGGCCCCTATCAGGTTTCAGTTGTCACCGAGAAATGGTCATACGAACTAAAGAACCAAAATGGAGTCAATATGGCCGAGCAACTGGAATGTGACTCACCTCAAAAGGTATTACTACTGATGGATCCTGCTTATACTGAAAGTATCTGCTGTACTCTTTTCCGTTCGTCCAGGTTTTGTCCCAATTGTATTTTTCTGGCAAGGTTTTTAATGAAGCAGCAACGGAAAGCATACTACGAAGGAAACGTCATCAGAGTTAAGACCTATTAATTACAAGGAAACGAAACAACAAGCCACTATGGGATGGTTAAATAATCTTTGGCTCGATGGCAAAAATCCTAACGGGAAACGAAGCTTGCCATCGGACCAAAGATTATTCAACCGTTCACAAGTGTTTTTCATCAGAAGAGCAAGACCTCCAATGTTCCAATTTGCACACTTCGCATTCGAACACTAGGGGGAATAGTACGAGAATACAGCAACATTATTGCCACCAAAGCCGGGACTACGAGACCCGGGAACACTAATGTCTCATCGGGACAGGGGACTGCACAACTAGACCCGTAGAAACAAGTTGTACAAGTTAGCCACATGTATTGGTAGTTTCTTTATTTTTTAGCAAACGAATGCTTATGTACTTTGAAGATAGAAGGAATAAAAATGAAGTCCTTTTATTTTTATCTTGTTTCGTGTCCAAACGATAAACTGAATTTATCATTTGAAAGTTAACTGAAAACTTCAAATGCTAGTGCAGGAATGAACAGGAGACGTCCTCTTCAAGAGCACCATAAACATAAAAGGGCCCTCTCTTATGAAACCCTCATAGTAAAGGGTTGATTCCGAAAAAGTTTATGCCCGGAACCCAAAGGCTATCGGAAGAAAACACACCCGAAGCCTTACTTAATTCGACGCAAAAAGAATGAACTTTGCGCAATGATGTCAAAAAAGTATTTTTTATTTATCAAACATGCCAAATGGAATAAGTACAAAAATAAAAAAGGAAAACAACAAAAAGAAAATAAAAAGCAAAAAGGCCAAACATCATCGCCACCGGAACTCAGGGGAAGAGAGGAATCTGTACCCCCGGGAGAAGTAGGCGAATCTGCCTCCGGCGCAGGATCTTGGCCTTCACCATTATTCTCTTCAAGTTCCTCCTAGATTCTTGAGAACTCGGAACCGACACTAGAAGAGTCAGTTGCATCAGATTGAGCCGGGAGACATTCTCGAGTAGTTAACTCCAGCGTTCGGGCCTTGGCGATCTCATCGTCAGTATCAATAACGCCCGTTTTGGCCTCTTCTAAGGTTTTCCTCCTCATATGGTACATAGAGTGTGTGTTTTCGATGATGAGGGAATTACCTTGGTGCTAAAGTTTTGCTTTAAGCCTATCAACCTCGGTCAAAAGGCCATCCCGCTCAAATCTCATGGCACTGAGGCTAAGATCGAGATCACGAATTATGGTTATGTGAACCTTAGTTTATTCCATGATCTTCTTATACCTATCTTCCATCCGGGCTCGCTTCTCCTCCTCCTCCGCAGCCTCTTCAGCTTTGGAGTTCAAAGCTACCTCCAAGTTATTTGCTTGTTCAATGGAGGCAGACTCGCGCTCGGTAGCAGCAAGAGCAACATCTTGAAATTCAGCCCACCTAGCCTTTGCATCCTGGAGTTGTGCATGAAGCTGAGTGGATTCTTGACTGTGAGCCATCACATCTTGCTCACTCTGTTGCAACCGGGCCTCGATCTCCGCCGCTTCAACAGCCTTCGCCTCTAACACCAGGAGGTGCACGACAAGTTGATTCCTCTTGGCCAAGAATTGGTGGGGCTCGGACATAAGTCCCTCTTTGTCGAGGATCAATCTCTGAAGGCCCTCGGAAGCGAGGAAGTTGGCCTGCAAAGAAAATACCAAAGTTAGAAATCCTGTCATAACAAGTCAAGTAGAAACAAGCAACAAAAGAACAAGTACAGTACCGCTGCTGCATTGTGCATGGCATTATTCAACAAACACTCCCCCGAAAGAGAGTGTATTTTCTTCTTATCTTTTTCTGAAGCCAGAGGCTTTAGATAGTTGGCAGGTTCCACCGGCCTAGATAGCAGGTGGAACTCCTTTGATATCGAGAGAGAGACGTTCCTCCTCCCTTGGGGATCCGCAGAAGAGGGTGAATAGTTGTGCCCCAAATTCCCATGGTCAGGTCCTAGGGAGGAGGGACATCTTCCTCTCGGGCGTTCTGTGGTCGAGGGAGCAGATGTAGCAGTTGTTGGTGATGAAGGCATAGCTGGTGTGGAGAGAGATAAAGCTGATAGTGTTATAGGTTGAGAAGTAGCTGCGGCAAAGGCAATGTTGTTTGTTGGTTGCTCACCAACCGAAGGCAGAAGAGGCCCGATATCCGACCTCATAGGACCTAGAGTAGCAACTGGGAATGGAAAGTGAGAGTCAGCATTCTCCACTAGATCCAGTTCTCCCCAGAACGGCGAACCTCACCCTCGGTTGGGGTTATAAGCTCTCCAGATTGAGCATTCTGCTGAGCTGATGAAGATCTTTGTCTCCTTCGAAGGGAAGCCTCTCCATCACTAGCTTCCCTATCGTCGTCAATAACCACACTGGCTGCGGCTGGCTTGGGCATGGATTTCTTTACTTTCTTATTTTTATCCCCGGCCGAGGAATAACACTGCCTTTTTGGTTGCTTGTTCTCTAGCTGGGGACTCCGAGAGGAAGCACCTACACTAGAAGCAGACACGAGGGCACCGGTCCGGGTGAGAGCCTCCTACAAAAACCTCACAGCCTCTCCGGAATTAACCAAAACATCTAACTCAGGGCCGAAAACAGAACCCCACGGGAGACCTGAATAAAAAAAGGTAAGGTTAGCAGGTTTCCTTATGTACAAAGGTGAATGAAGGAAGAGTTAGTTTACCGTGGTTCTTGGCCCTCCACCCGAATTTGGGGCCAACTCCTTCCACCGGCGGGTCTCTGGCCTAGCGATGTGCATAATCTTCTGAACCTATCGGTCCAAGCCTTCAAACCTTGGTGGTGTCCACCGAGTAGCTGAAATAATGAAAGAAGAAGGGTTAAAAATAACATGAAACAACCTTTTTTCAGAGAAAGATAGACTTTAAACTTACGTGAATGATTCCAGGACTCAGGGAAAGATGGAGTTGTGGCCGGGATGATATCACTGGTAGCAATGACGATAAACCACTCCATCCATCCACGGTCATTGTATCATCCATACGGGTAAGCAAAGCATGGTGGCCACGCTTGTTGAAGTTTATCACTCCCCCACGAAAGATTTTAAGGGAGTAGAGGTTCATCATATGTGCCAGGGTGAGAGTCTCCTTCGTTTCCAAGCACAGCTGCTGAAGACTAGCCACCTTTCGCCACATAGAGGGGCCTACTTGTGCCAAGCAGACATGATACCGGTGGCAGAACTCCAAGATCACGGGGTCAAGTACCCGCTCAAAGAAAACGGACACAAAGTGAAGGGATACGTACAAACGTACGTAAAACCCTTCTTAGTGAAGGTCACATGCTCCACCAGGTAAGGAGCAATAATATTTAGAGCATGGTAGTCACAATCTTCCTCCACATTAGAAATACTGGAAGGGCGAATATAAGAAGAGTATCTGCCAGCAGTCCAAGTTCGAGGGTTTGAAGTAGGGAATTTCTCTTCGAAATCTTTGGCAGTGTTCAGATGTTTAGGTATGATGGTGCTCATCGTGGCAGGATCAACATCAACATCAACATCAACTTTTTTATCTTTGCTTCTTTTCGGGCACCAACCGAAGAGAAGACCCGAGTTCTTGAAAAATCTAGAAGAAGCCATAATGATAAGGAGATGATAAAGGTTTTTGAAGAAGAACAAAGAGAGATGAAAGCAGAAGGAAGTTAAGTGCAAAGAAGTTGAGAATGCTTATGAAGTTGTTAGAAGTGAAGGAAGAAGAATGAGGTGCATAAGTAAAGGTATAGGCGGCTAAAATCGTGGCCATGATTACCTCAAGAACCGGCAAAAATATTGCTGAATCATGGGGTAACACGTGTTCGGGGTATTAAATATGAGGAGACACGTCTTATCAAGCATCAGAAACTTTTCAGAAGGGTTCAGAAAATTTTTCCCCAAGAAAGGAATCTTCACCAACTTCGTGATGACACAAAGATGTGCCACCCGAAAGCAATGAGACTATCTGTATAGGATGGAATTGGTTTATATTAAATGCTCGAATGATTACATGACACGTGGAACCGGAGGTGGACGAAAGATGAAGCGAGTGGAAGCCAAGACTGAGGACAACAACTTAGGCTGGTATCGGGTAGATCCCGAAGGAAACACAGTCAGCGAAAGCAACTGAATGTTTGTCATCGGATGACATTTAATGAAGAATATTCCTCCGTATTAAATATGCAGTCGTTGCTGAGAATTTTGGCATTCATGATATGTCGTTACGTATTCATCAATGGCCCCATTATTGTCAATCTTGTTTCATAGGAATAGTTATAAATGGGAATTCAACAGCTATTGTAATACACGAAATCTCTGACAAAAATATTATGCTACACATTATTCTCAAGCTAAATAATACTTTATTTTCTGTCTAATATTATTCTTATCGCTGTCTCCGGAAGCCTTACTCCCGGAACCAGGCTGCTTGCTATTTCTTTCGATTTCAACACTAAGTCTTATATTTTCAGTTAATTTATTTATCATTTTGTGATCAAATCAGTTCGCTTGTCTATAAACCACGCAATACATTATATTTGTATCACATGCGAAGATTTTGGCAAATCTTCATTTTTAATTGGACTAATAAATGCCTAAAGTTATGGGATATTGTAATCCTATTTAAATCACGTTTTACCACTTTGCCGCTTTAATTTTAGGCATTTAAAAGGGTACGTTATGCGCAAGAAAAATATATTTCAAAGGGTAACGTTGAAAGAAAAACTTTTTGAAGCCTACGCTATTTGCTCTTTCTCTTTCTATTAAAAGATAAGTATATAGAAATTATCGAAAACTTTTTAAATTATCGAAAAATAGAGAAATTTATAAACCAAATGCCAATAATATATATATATATAGATAAAATTTTTAAATTTGAACTATAATATAAGAAAATCAATTTAAATTAAAAGATAAGTATATTTTTTAGCTACTCGATAACTGTCCTTCAGAAAGTTGAGGCAATAAGCAATTAAATTTTCAAAAAGCATAAAACAAGTGGCATGTTAAGAATAAGACAATGAAAAAATTAGCACAAAACTAATAAAATGAAGACAAGGCTAATAAAAATTGTAATAAATTTTTTGAATGAAATATAACGTTTGAATTTATCTATATTTATATCTATATATATTATTAAAAAGAGGATAATCAATCTTGACATCAAGTCGAGTGGGGCATCAAGAATAAGACACTTTCACAATATAGGTTAAAGTTCTTAAGGATCATGATAAAGTTCTTAATAATAATTTTAAATTGATTTATTAATTTTTTAAGACTAACCGTATTTTTCTAAGATTATCAAAAGCTAGCTTCTCTTTGTCCTTAACAATTTTAAAGTTGTATATTATCTTTTAATTTTGGACAATATTAATTGACAATATAATAAAATTACGTGATTAATTTTTGAATTAAGTGTAATTATTTTTAAATTCGAATTAAAATATAAAATATTTGAGTCCCGTATGGTTAGTTTTTTAATTTCAATTAAAAAATAACCAACTAGATATTATCCTGGCACATTTTTAAAATAGAAGACCACTAGCAAATTAAAAGCATGTTATTCATGGGTAAGATTGAGCTTTTTGTTTCATAAAAATAAAACTAAATTTTCTGGAATAATGAGAATAATTGTTTGAAATAGTTGCTTTACCTTCGATCCAATCATTTTATGAAAAAGTATGTTTGAGAACGAAAAAGATAAGAAAAGAATTTGTACTGGGGATGAAAAACAAACAATGGCGTGGGTCTTTTATTATAACAAAATATCAAGAACTTCTAATATTTATGTTTTTCAATTTTACATATAGAATAAAGTATGATATCATAGAGTTTATCTATCGGGTATATTGAAATAAGAAAAAGAAGATAGTTTAATTTTGTTAAAGCAATATAATCTCATGCGCTTAAACAATTCAAATCAAATTTGATATAGTAATATTTTTAACGTTGTCCGCGTATCACGTGGATTCTAATACTAATTAGCTTTAAAAAAGAATGTTGAATTGATGTACCCCCTCGACGCCCTGGCACCCCATCCCTCCAAATTTTTATACTTAGGTGTTGTTTGGTACAATAGTGGGATATCTCATGGGTTAAGATATTCCATATGATAAATTATCCCATTTCCTTTCATTATTTAGTGTAAAAATGATTCCGAAATTAACTAATATCTTTTATCAAATATGGAATAAAGTTAATCCCAAACTTTATTTCGAAATTATTATTCTTATGTCATGTATCAAACTGACTCATTAGGATTAGTGCAAAGACCGTTAAAAACTGTAATCACCACAATAAGCTGGGACAAATCCAGACCGTTAATTCCATTTGATCTGACGGCCCGCACAATGCCAAAATATAAGTGGAAGAGATAACATTTCATTCATCTTTCTACAATTTCTTTCATTGCTGCTTGAAAATTTAGCTGTCATGGCTGCTCTAAGATTCAATCCTTCAAGAATCAGACACCATTTACTTCAAACTCATAAACCCATTTCCAATTTGACTTGTTTAACTGAATTCCCCTTTCAATCACTAGCAAAATTTCCCAAAACTAAGCTCAAGTCTGTTCATTCTCCATCATGTTCAATTTCTGAAGCTTCTTCCATTTCATCAACGTTGGAAGCTGAAGAAGATGATGATGACCCCACTGCTGAATTAGTGTATCTTGACCCTGAAATTGACCCTCAGAGCATTTCTGAATGGGAAATAGATTTTTGCTCTAGGCCAATTCTTGATATTAGAGGCAAAAAGTTATGGGAGCTTGTTGTTTGTGATGATTCCTTGTCCCTTCAGTATACCAAATATTTTCCAAATAACGTTATCAATAGCATCACTTTGAAAGATGCTTTAGTCTCCATATGTGATGACTTAGGCGTGCCCTTACCAGATAAAATCCGCTTCTTCAGGTTAGTTTTCTACTCCAACTTCACATATTTCTTTCTGTTTTTTCTACTCCCTCCGTCCCATTTTATGTGATCTAGTTTGACTGTACTCCAAGTTTGAAACTTCGGGCTATAAATCATGCATTAAGAGTAAATTAAGAAGTTTACAATTAAAGTATTTCTAAATATAGAAAAGTATCATTATTTTTGTGACATACTTAAAAGCAAAGTGTGTCACATAAATTGGGACAGAGGGAGTATTTCTGTTGCATAATTGATATGGAGTTTTGAATCTTTTGAATTTTAGGTCACAAATGCAGACAATTATTACAAGAGCTTGCAATGAGCTTGGCATCAAACCTGTTCCTAGCAAACGGGTATTTGCCTGATTGTTTTCTCGCGCAGCAATTATAGTTTTTAGATGATACTTATGGTGAACTACTTTTACAAAGATTTTAGCAGTAGGAAATGCAGAATTCAATTGCTTTAGCAATATAGTATTTTATAGTAAAACAAATGGTTGCTGACATTCTTCTCGGGATGATCAATGACATGAATTGTTAAGTGGCCGCATTTTTGTGTTTACTGATGCCAGAATTACCTAAAGGCTAGAAGATGAAGTTTGTGAAAACTTGTGTTGATCATACCATATTTTCCCGGTAAATCCATAAGGATACAATTAAGCATATAAAATGCTGCCTTCATTTTGTCTTTTGGTGACTATTGGTATAAAGATATAAATTTTGTATGAACAAAATTTTTCTTTTACTGTCCTCTGTGTTTGTAGTCTCTCCAAGAGAAGCTTCCCCTTTCCATGCTTCAGTTAGATATATAATGGAGAGCTTCATTTTCATATTTGATCTGAAAATGCATATCAGTTTCAGACTCCTTTCTGTGCCCTCAATGCTGTATATACACCAGTACACCACTCAGTAATGGCCAAATGAAAACGGAGAATTGGTTTTTGATCCGTGAAGCAACAAAAGTTCATTCTTTGATAAGAAGAAAACAAAAGAGGCCCATATTAAACAATCCCCTTCCTGCCTGTGAGGAATCAGTGGTGACGGTGAAGAAATAACTAGTACAAGATGACTGCAAATAATCTGCAATCCCCCCCCCCTTTTTTTTTTTCTTATTTTCTTACTTTTAAATTTCAAGATTTTATTGTTCTGAAGAAACTTGTTATCAACAGTTGTATTGGCTAAAATATTGGCAAACATAATTTTTTGGTTGTATTGACGACACTTCTTCATTTTGAAAAAAAGAAGCTAATACGTTTTGAATCCTTATAAAATTCCCACAATTAAAAGTCGTCTGGAATGTATATTTGGAAACCCTTATTTCGTAAAAAAAAGTATGTTTCTTCCTTATTTCTTTGAGCTTTTCATCAATGCTGCTATTAATAAATTTTTCTTTCTTTCCATTGTTACCATTTTAATGATTTGTAATTTGAAAGTTTTTCACACTACTTATGTTTAAAAAGTTGGATAGTAATGATTTAAAAAATAGACGTGAGGATTTAGGTCTGCAACAGTAAATTGAGCACTAGTATATCCTGTCAATGTACCTGATGGGCACAGACAGGTACTTTCCTGAGGGTATAACAACGTTACGACAATATTTTGCACTCAATTTTGAAGTTACAGAACTTTAACAACACAATTGTCTTAATTTGTGTTAAAACATGCTTTGTATCATTAATCAATGCCATTTCTTCTCTAGAAGTATATTTTAATGTCTGCTGCTGTATTTCAGTGTTTATCACTTGTTCTTTGGCTCGAAGACCGCTATGAAACTGTTTATACTCGCCATCCTGGTTTTCAAAAAGGAGCCAAGCCACTTCTTGCTCTTGACAATCCTTTTCCAATGGAACTTCCTGAGAATCTTTATGGAGAAAAGTGGGCCTTTGTTCAGTTGCCTTTTTCAGGTACTTTAAGCGTAACATTCTGGAAGATAAAAGACTAACCGAGGATCTCTAATTTCCTCGTGGAAGCTTTTGATGAGTTGCAAATTTCCTATCTTACGCAGTTACACTATTTGTTGCACCTCTTTGTCTGGAATCTGTATTGTAATTTGCCATATTTCTCACTGGAATTTCATTTTGAGAATATAGACTTGGATTAGAACCAATATCAAGTTGGAAATAAATTACTACTACTATAATATTTCATATTGTACCTTCAGAATTATGACTTACAGTTCATCTTGTTTGTAGCTGTTCGTGAGGAAGTATCTAACCTGGAGACTAGGTTAGTTTTTGGTGCAAGTTTAGACTTAGATCTTCTGGGGATCGAAATTGAGGACAAAACATTGATTCCCGGACTAGCGGTTGCAACCTCACGTGCAAAACCATTAGCAGGTATGATAGCTTTACCAATCTTTTTTAACTTTATTGTTTTAACTTTTCTTTTTATGTGAGTTTGTGAGCATGCACGAGCACAGGTGTTGTTCCTAGATTGACAAGTTTCCATCATAGTTCTTTTATGACTCTCATATTCTCAATCAGTATACATTGACATACTTCCCGTTTCTTCCCTTTTTCTGAATAAAATTGCATTTCACTGAATTAAATCAACATCATTGCATTTCAATGTTAGGGGCATGGTGTCTAAGGATTTAATTGTTCAATAAGCAGGATAACCAGTCAGAATTAGCAGAGATGGCAGGTTGTGGGCCCAAAATCCTGAGGCCATAGGTTGAAGTGTTGAACCCTCTTTTTCTTTTGATCAAGCAACAAAATTATATGAACAATTGGAAAAAAAACACCCCTATACAAGAAGTATACCAAAAGTAGAAAGCCTTACAAAAAGATACGGTTTTCTACAAATGACACACAATCTTCTATGCTTATAGGAACCTCATGTGTGCACCAAAAGGAAATAAGGGATAAGAGGCTATTCCTTGTAGGTTGAACCTTCCTGTGAGGAGTAATTAGAATACTTATACTGTTCCGAGATGTGGTTTGTTTGGATTCATTACTGCATGTTATTGTCTAGTTGTTAGGTGATTGAAAAAAATAATGTCTTTGAAGATATGACTCTTCAATTTCCCAATATGTTTTGAGAAGGAAATAATGGATCCGAATGATTTGGGGAGTTCTTCAATTTCCCAATATGTGATTGAAGCATTTGGTGTTAGCCCTTTCCAGAAGTTAATTTATTTGGAGCTTGACAAACGGATCAATCTCATCCAAAACGCATGTTCCTTGCACTCAAAGTTTCCCCATGTTTTGCAAGTGCAGAGTGTCTGTCCACCCTAGGTACGGTTTCCACTCTTTAGATTCGAAATCTATCTTTCTGCTGTATTTGTTGGGCACTAACAAACAATAAGTCTATGTCCAAATTTAAGGTAAAGTTTGGTCAACCCATCAGTGTACTGTCTGTAGCCAGCACTTATAGACAATTCTAGGCTTTTTATTGCCAAAACTTTGAATGAGAGATCATTTTATGGTCAACCATTTAACATGTCTCTTTTATTACCTTAACGCTGAATGCTTTTATCTGCATATACAATTTCTGTTGCACAACTAGAAATGCCTTTAGATAATCATATACAATTTCTGTTGCGTATAAAGATATTTATATTCTTTTTGTTGTGCACTACTACAGCTTGGATGAATGGTTTGGAAGTCTGTTCGATTGAAGCTGATGTTGCCCGAGCTTCCTTAATTTTGTCTGTGGGTATCTCTACCCGCTACATTTATGCCACTTACAAGAAAAACCCTGAATCCACAAGTGAAGCAGAAGCTTGGGAAGCAGCAAAGAAAGCATGTGGAGGTTTGCACTTCCTTGCTATTCAAAATGACCTGAATTCTGATGATTGTGTTGGATTCTGGCTTCTATTAGACTTGCCACCTCCACCTGTATAACTTGATAAACTGAATACAAGGCTTTCCTTTGTACATTCTATTTTCTTCCTGCCCTTGACATTTCCTGAATGTAGAGAGATCAGCTTGCAAGTCATCATATTGCATCAATAGCAATTAGATTCTATTCAAGTCTCGCGAAAGTAGAGGGAAAATATCTGAAAGAATTATGGTCATTTTGAGCATTTACATAAAATACAGTATGTGATATGTTTAAATAGAGAAAAGTGGAAATTCTTATGCTCTCTCTTTGCATTTGCTTACGGCCCTGATTTACTTCCATTGATTTCATCTATACAATTTTTTGCCATACTTGTGCCTTCTATGTTTCTCCAAAGCATCGGTACCGCCTAAAAGCTCAGTTTAGAGTTGCAGTAAAAAAACAATTTGTTCAAGACATGTAGAGAAAGGAGGTAATATCAATTAGAAGGAAGGAGATAAAAGTTGGATAAAACTAGTAAAATGCGTGGCCATATCTTTTTTTTTCTTGGTTTAATCATCTAGTAATTCATTGGTCCTATTAATCCAGATTCATATCATGACTCATTTATAGTATTTTGAAATATTACACTCGCACTATGCCCGTGCGGCATGCCCCCAGCGCACACCTTGCCCCTTCTTGTGCGTTGCCAGTGAGGTGCATGCTTATCGGCAGTCGCACAAAGCCGAAAAAGAAAAAAAAAGCTTTGCCATGCGAAGGGCATGCGGCGTGGGATGCAAAATCTTACGCGCGGGAGCACAAGGGGTGTTTTTTTTTTTTTTTTTTTTTTTTTCAATCTTGCCCCATGGGATGCTAAACTCCACTCGAACCCCTCGGATCCTAACCTAAATCATCCCTGCAACTGCAAAATGGTTATACAAACTAATACAAAATCTCAAAACACGATTCAGATTACAAGTGCGCAAAACAACAATCGGGGTTGTTACACTTTAGAATTGGTGGATAAGATTATAAACAAGAGGAAATTAAAAACAAAAGAGTTCGTGACAAGGTTATACTTGAAAATTATCTCGACCAAACTACCCTTATGTGCTATATATATATATATATATATATATATAGGTTTTTCGTAGGGTTTGACGAAGTATTTTATGGGATCGAAAATTTCAGTTGGGAAGTGGAAAGCTGATGCCATGCAAGAGTTAGTGAAGACAGTTCTTGGACCAAAGCTAGTACCTAATTATTGACCATATTTAGATTTTTTTTATCACTTTTAGTATTTAAATAGTTTTTAAGTTTAATCTTGATATTTTAGCTTTTGTTTCACTTTTTTATAGGTTTTATTTGAGAAAATTGGAAACCAACAAAAAGATTCACATTTTAGAATATTAATTTTTGTTCATTTGCAAAAGAAAAGTAAAACTCAAAAAAAAATGTTCTCATTTAAGAGATACTTTAGCTAATATTCCATCCTTGTATTTTTTTATTTGTCTTAAAAAGAAAAGAATTTGAAAATGAAACAAAAAACAAACAACAAACAACACCCAATTAGAAATAGCCAAGTTGCAAAGATTTATTTTTTAATAACAAACTTTGCACCTGCCAATAGGCACAACATATTTTACACCGTGCACATCACCTACACACTACACACACTCTTATTTTTCTTGGCCAACAATTCATATCACCTGCATATATACCATCACACACACACGGAAAAAGAGGATTGGGGGGACGAAAAACAGAGAGCACGAAATTAGGAAAAATGCTAGCAGCCTCTTTCATCATCTAAAGACCAACCAAAAAACCAACAGCTTTTCTCCATGAAAATTAGCTGCAACTTCACCCAAAAATACCATTAAAACTGACCTATATTCCTCCAGATCTCAACCTCCTAACACCCTGTTAAATCCCCTTAAATCTAGTGTGAAAATCATCACAAGAAGGGCAGTAAAATATTTCGAAAATCACTCCAAAAGATCATAAATAACACCTCAAACCCAGCTGAAAACAGCTCCAAAATACCGCAAAAATCCAGCACCAAACCACCCCGAAACAGCCACTCTTTCTATGTTAAAACAGAGGCTACCGGTGAGTTCGGGCTCCTTGTTTGATGTCGTCGTTCGAGTCACTTGAGGTTCTGTATACGGTCGAAATAGATTTCGGCTTTCGCACGTCCGATTTAGTTCGAACGATGGTCGATCGAAGTGAGACTCCGATGATGGAACAAACAATCCATGTCGAGTTCGACATCGTTATCGAGCTCGAATCCAAATCGAACTATGATGCAGAGTAAAGCTATCATGCTTATGATCCATAGACCAACCAACATTGACCCCGAATCAATTCGAGAGCTCGAGTCATAATCGAGCTCGGGCCAAGATCGAGGGTTCGAGTCAAAATCGAGCTCAAACCAAGATCGAGGGCTCGAGGCAAGATCGAGCTCACAGACAAGAGCCGTTGCAATCCCACTAGCGAGAATCCTGGCAGAAATTGTGGAAAAACTCATTTATCATGGATCTCCCACTGAGTATTGTTTTATTATACTTAGAGCAAGGTCCCTCTACTATAAAGGGCATGATTATCATTTATGGAAGGGCAGATTTTTGAGGCTTACATTGTAATAAAAACACTATATTCTCCTATAGTAGAGAATTGTTCTTTGAGGATTCTTAAATTGATTCTACTTGTTGAGTCCTAAGATTCATTTTCTTAACAACCTTATCTATTTCGCATTCTTCGTAATCCATATTTGTATTTCTATTTATCCTTATAATTTGTGTTAATTTGCGCCACATATCCTTGGAACTACGTATAAATTTAACTCTACCTATTTTTTCGGGTAAACAGTTTGGCGCCCACCGTGTGGCCAAGGATAACAGTAGTTATTTGGTACGAATCTGAAAAAACACGCTATTGTGTTTTGCGCTTATTTCCGAAAACATCTTGAATTTCGGATCAGCTACGAATAACCATCAATCAAATGGCTTCAACGATCAATAACGGGGCTGGTCTTCAAGACGAAAACAACAACTTGACACCCAGTACTGAAATACCACTTGTTAACACCGTTGGAGCACGAATCGGAGCACCAGTTGATATCAATTCGCATGTAGCCATTGAGGCAAACCTACATGCTGAACCCGAGAATAGCATCCATGGTGGCACTCGATCTGCGGCTCAAGATACTCATAACGTCGAGGAAAACGGTGTTAGCTTGTGTATGATTTTTGAAATGTTGCAAGCCCAACAGGCAGCAATAGCTTAGTTGCAGACCCAAACCCACAGAACGGTTGCAAAGCCGGAGCTCAATCCACCCCGAGAAATCACCCACATAACAGAACCGGCCATAGTGAAATCAAATGACCAAGAATCGGGGACTACTCCCGAAATTGCTAAACTGCTCGAGGAACTCACAAAGCGAGTCGAAGCCAACGATAAAAAAGTAGAAACCTACAACTCTAGGGTCGATCAGATCCCGGGAGCTCCACCAATGATAAAAGGGTTGGATTCGAAAAAATTCTTGTAAAAACCCTTTTCCTCGAGCGCAGCCCCGAAACCAATCCCCAAAAAATTCTGTATGCCAGAAATTTCCAAATATAACGGAACGACCGATCCCAACGAGCACGTCACTTCTTACACACGTGCCATCAGGGGCAATGATTTAGAAGACGATGAAATCGAATCTATGTTGGTAAAAAAATTCGAAGAGACCCTCTCGAAGGGGGCAATGATTTGGTATCACAACCTACCGCCAAACTCCATTGACTCGTTCGCCATGTTAGCAGATTCTTTTGTGAAAGCGCATGCCGGTGCCATAAAGGTCGCAACAAGGAAGTCGGACCTCTTCAAGGTAAGACAAAAGGATAACGAGATGCTGAGGGAATTCGTATCTCATTTTCAAATGGAACGAATGGACTTGCCACCAGTCACAGACGAGTGATCCGTTCAGGCTTTCACTCAAGGTTTGAATGAGCGAAGTTCGACGGCTTCACGTCGATTAAAGCATAACCTGATCGAATACCCAGCCATCACATGGGCCGATGTGCACAATCAGTACCAATCAAAAATTAGGGTCGAAGATGATCAATTGGGGTTTGAACCCGCTGGTCGAAAGGTTACCGATCGAGAACGAGGTCCGATTGGGGATCGATACCAACCGTACAACGAAAGCCACAGAGTCAGTGAATCGAGACATAACCTCAGACAAAATAACAAAATAAGTGATCGAGGTCATGGCTCCCGGGGGATGATAAACAGAAGCAGTTTCGATAGGCCTGCCGGATCTAAGGAAGCACCTTGGTTATCGAAATATAACTTCAGTGTCGATGCATCCGCCATCATATCGGCTATCGGACGCTTCAAAGAAACTAAATAGCCTCGACCCATGCAGACTGATCCTGCCTAGAGGAATCCCAATCAAACATGCGAATATCATGGCACCCATGGCCACAGAATGGAAGATTGCAGGCAACTAAGAGAGGAAGTAGCCCGGTTATTTAACAAAGGGCACCTTCGGGAATTTCTGAGCGATAAGGCGAAGAACCGTTTTAAAAACAGGGATTTCGGCAAGCAAAACGAATAAGAAGAACCGCAACACGTCATTCACATGATCATCGGTGGCGCCGATACCCCTCAGGGACCAGTGCTTAAACGCACTAAAACATCGATTGTGAGAGAAAAACAATCTCAAACTCAAGATTACACACCCATAGGGACTTTGTCCTTCAGTGATGAAGATGCAGAAGAAGTCATTCAACCTCATAACGATGCACTGGTAATATCCGTACTCATGAATAAAACTAAAGTTAAGTGTGTGTTGATCGATCCAGGTAGCTCGACCAACATCATCAGATTGAAGGTCGTGGAACAGCTCGGCCTGCAGGACCAGATCGTATCCGCAACTCTGGTTCTAAACAGATTCAATATGGCATGTGAAACAACCAAAGGCGAGATAATCCTACCAATAAACGTGGTCGGAACCATCCAGGAAACGAAGTTTCACGTGATCGAAGGTGACATGAGATACAACGCCCTTTTCGAAAGGCCATGGATCCACAACATGAGAGCTGTACCTTTGACTCTACACCAGGTCCTCAAATTCCCAACATCGAGAGGTGTCAAAACAGTGTATGGAGAACAACCAGCCACGAAAGAAATGTTCGCCGTCGAGGAAGCAAAACCAGTATCCTCTCATTCGCCAGTAACAGGATCGGGCCCAGAAGAGAAACGAGATACCAAATAGCAATCACAGACATCGGCTTCGACCGAACCAGATAACCAGAAGGTCGAAGAAAATGATGATCAGAGGATCCCTCGATCCTTCGTGATTCCCGATGACTCCGATGCCACCAGATCAACAATTGAGGAACTGGAGCAAATCATACTAATCGAGCATTGGCCTGAACGAAAGGTATACCTAGGAACGGGGTTGAGCCCTGAACTCAAGAAAAAACTTATTCAATTTCTTATCGATAATATTGATTGCTTTGCCTGGTCCCATTTAGATATAACAGGAATTCCACCGAACGTAGCGACACATCAGCTAAGCTAGGATCCTAAGTTCAGACCGGTAAAGCAAAAGAGAATACCCCAGTCCGAGGTAAAACACGCATTCATAAAAGAGGAGGTAACCAAACTTCTCAAGATAGGGTCTATTCGGGAGGTGAAATATCCCGAATGGTTAGCCAATATAGTTATAGTGCCTAAAAAAGGGAACAAACTTAGAATGTATGTGGACTATAAGGATTTGAACAAAGCATGCCCCAAAGATTCTTTTTCGCTGCCCAACGCCGATCGCATGATCGATGCCACGGCCGGCCACGAGATCCTCACTTTTCTCGATGCCTATTTCGGGTATAATCAAATCCAGATGAACCCGGAGGACCAGGAAAAGACTTCATTTGTCACCAAATATGGAACATATTGTTATAACGTGATGCCCTTCGGGCTAAACAATGCAGGGGCTACTTACCAACGCCTAGTAAATAAAATATTCGAAGAACAAATAGGTAAATCAATGGAAGTTTATATTGATGACATGCTAGTTAAGTCCCTGCGCCCAGAGGACTATTTGACCCATTTGCAGGAAACGTTCGATATTTTGAGGAAATACAACATGAAGCTCAACCCAAAAAAATGTGCTTTCGGGGTCGGTTCAGGCAAGTTCCTCGGCTTCATGGTGTCAAATCGGGGAATCAAGATTAATCCCGATAAAATCAAGGCCATCAAAGACATCACCATCGTGGACAGCGTGAAAGCTGTACAAAGGCTAACGGGACGGATTGCGGCCTTAGGCCGATTCATTTCGAGATCATCAGATCGAAGTCATAAATTTTTCTCCCTACTCAAAAAGAAGAACGATTTCGCTTGGACCCCAAAATGCCAACATGCATTGAAGGAACTAAAACAATATCTGTCGAGCCCACCACTACTTTACACTCCAAAGACAGACGAAAAACTTTGCTTATACTTGGCAGTATCGGAAATAGCAGTAAGCGATGTCCTAGTTTGGGAAGAGCAAGGTACGCAGTTTCCTATTTATTATATAAGTCGAACCTTATGAGAAGCAGAAACTAGATATCCACACTTAGAAAAATTGGCACTTGCACTGATAAGCGCCTCTAGAAAATTACGACCGTACTTTCAATGTCATCCCATATGCGTATTAACAACTTACTCACTTCGTAATATTTTGCACAAGCTCGAACTATCAGGCTGACTGTCCAAATGGGCCATCGAACTCAGTGGGTATGACATCAAATATCAACCCCGTACGGCCATCAAGTCTCAAATTTTAGCAGACTTCGTGGCCGATTTCACGCCGACCCTCGTACCCGAAGTCGAAAAAGAACTCCTTTTGAAATCGGGTACATCATCGAGGGTATGGACCCTTTTTACGGATGGGGCTTCGAACGTGAAGGGGTCCGGGTTAGGCAAGTTCTAAAGCCACCCATGGGTAATACTATTAGGCAATCTATTAAAATTACCAGGTTGACTAACAATGAGGCCGAGCATGAGGCCATTATTGCAGGTCTCGAGCTAGCTAAAAACTTGGAAGCAGAAGTTATTGAAGCCAAATGTGACTCTTTGTTGGTGGTAAGTCAAGTAAGCAAAATCTTCAAAGTTCGAGGAGATAGAATGCAAAGATATTTGGAAAAACTACATGTCACTTTGCGCCATTTCAAACAATGGACTTTACAGCACGTTCTACGAGAGCAAAACAGTGAGGCTGATGCACTTGCAAATTTGGGATCATCGGTCGAGGAAGGTGACTTGAGCTCGGGGACTGTCATTCAACTCTTGAGATCCGTAATCGAAGAAGGTCACGCCGAGATAAATTCTACGTGCTTAACCTGGGATTGGAGAAATAAGTATATTGAATACTTAAAGAACGAAAAGCTCCCATCGGACCCTAAAGATTCAAGGGCCCTACGGACTAAAGCTGCTTGATTTGCGTTGGCTTCAGATGGAGCGCTATACCGAAGGACATTCGATGGACCATTGGCGGTATGCTTGGGTACATGAGATACCGATTACATCTTACGTGAGGTACACGAGGGCACTTGTGGAAATCACTCTGGTGCCGATCCCTTAGTCCGAAAAATAATCAGGGCAAGGTATTATTGGATCGATATGGGCAAAGATGCGAAGGAGTTTGTTCGAAAATGTGACAAATGTCAAAGGTTTGCACCAATGATCCATCAACCCGGAGAACAACTTCACTCAGTCCTATCCCCATGGCCATTCATGAAATGGGGAATGGATATCGTCGGCCCTCTGCCATCGACCCCAGGTAAAGCTAAATTCATCTTGTTTATGACTGACTATTTCTCTAAATGGGTTGAAGCACAGGCATTCGAGAAAGTAAGAGAAAAGGAAGGTATAGACTTTATCTGGGATCATATCATATGCCGATTCGGGATACCCGCCGAAATAGTATGTGACAATGGAAAACAATTTGTGGGCAGCAAAGTGACGAAATTCTTCGAAGATCACAACATAAGAAGGATATTATCAACACCGCATCACCCCAGTGGGAACGGACAGGCTGAATCAACAAACAAAACCATCATTCAGAACCTAAAGAAGAGGCTGAATGACGCTAAAGGAAAGTGGAGAGAAATCCTACCCGAAGTCCTTTGGGCATATCGAACGACGTTAAAATCTAGTACGGGGGCAACCCCGTTCTCCTTAGTATATGGGTCCGAAGCATTGATACCAGTCGAAGTCGGTGAACCCAGTACTAGATTTTGATACATGACGGAAGAATCAAATAACGAGGCTATGAACACTAGCCTCGAATTATCAGATGAAAGACGAGAAGCTGCTCTCGTCCAATTGGCTGCCCAAAAGCAACGAATCAAAAAATATTATAATCGAAGAACCAAGCTCCGACATTTCAAGCCCGAGGACTTAGTGCTAAGGAAAGTCACCCTCAATAACCGAGAAGGACCATATCAGGTTCTCGAGAATGTTGGAAAGGGATCATACATGCTCGGTATTATAAACGACAAACAATTATCAAGCAATTGGAATGTGTCACATCTAAAACGATACTACTGATAAGGTACGACCCTCCCATATTCGTTTACATTTCAAAACTAGCCCCTGCAGAAGTCCGATCAAGAGCTAAGATGGATCCTTCAATACTAAGCCTTAGATCTGAAAGCACGTGTTGCACTCTTTTTCCCTTAGACCGGTTTTATCCCAAATGGGTTTTTCGGCAAGGTTGTTAATGAGGCAACCATTGATCGTGCTAACTTAGAACAATTCAACAGTATCCGAGGCCTCTTTACAATCGACCTCGAATACTGGGGAGGGGGGGCATTACCCCTCAAACATATCAAGCTCGATGCAAGAAAGCTACTTCATAAGCAATAGGGTTCCAATAGGAAAAATTGTAAGAGCCAAATGGTCAAAACGAACCATGCTCATGTAGTTGGCCCTAGACCTAACACAAAACATGAACACATGTATAATGACTTACAAAGAAAACTTTCTTATTTACCCACATCTTATATCCAATAAATATTTCCTCTATTTCGAGATTTATTATGCAAACAGGCTTAAGGGCCGACCGCTACCCCTTAAATCGGGGACTGCCAACCAAAAATCAACGAATCCCACGGGCTACTTTTGTTTCGAGTTCGAGCAAGCACTCACTCGACCATTATGCCTACGGGCTACATTAATTCGAGTTCGAATCACTCACTCGACTACTAAGCCTACGGGCTACTTTTATTTCGAGTTCGAGCAAGCACTCACTCGACCATTATGCCTACGGGCTATATTAATTCTAGTTCGAATCACTCACTCGACTACTAAGCCTACGAGCTACTTTTATTTCGAGTTTGAGCAGGTACTCACTCGACCACTAAGCCTACGGGCTACATTATTTAGAGTTCGAATCACTCACTCGACTACTAAGCCTACGAGCTACATTTATTTCGAGTTCAAGCAAGCACTCACTCGATCATTACACCTACGGGCTACATTATTTCGAGTTTGAATCATTCACTCGACTACTAAGCCTACGGGCTACTTTTATTTCGAGTTCGAGCAAGCACTCACTTGACTATTATGCCTACGGACTACATTAATTCGAGTTCGAATCACTCACTCGACTACTAAGCCTACGGGCTACTTTTATTTCGAGTTCGAGCAAGCATTCACTCAACCATTATGCCTATGGGCTATATTTAATTCGAGTTCGAATCATTGACTCAACTAATAAGCATAAGGGCTATATCACTTCAAGTCTGTAAAAGCACTCGATCGATTATAGAGGCTACGAAGTCCAAATTTGATTAAGTTGTTTAGATCCTTGTGAAAACATTCATAAAGGAGTGAATAAAGTCTTCACAAAATAGAAGCAAGTCTGTAGAATTATCAATATACAAAATTATCTATATGGTTGATTACAACGTAAAGACTAAGGACTAAACTTCTTGGTCATCCTCAGGAGCGGTCTCTTCTTTATCGGGCTCCCCCCATTCTCGGATCCGCTCTTACTCCCATCATCATCATCATCGTCATCAAAAACCAGAGCTTCAGCACCGGCTTTGAGCTCTTTGGCCCTTTTTATCTCTTTAGCGAGATCGAAACCACGAGCATAGATCTCCTCGAGGGTTTCCCTTCGGGATCGGCACTTAGCAAGTTCGGCGACCCAATGTGCTCGAGTATCAGTGGACTCGGCTGCCTCTCTTGCTTGGACCTGGACAGCTTCAGCATCGGCCCGATAGATAGCCACGAGCGCATCCGCATCGGCCTTTGCCTTTTGGACATCAGATTCGGCCTTGGCAAGTACAGAGGCCAACCGAGCCTCAAGCTCCTCTATTCTTCTTGCTTGGACCAGGACTTTTTCTGTCATTTTCTGAAGTTGGGTTTCGGCCGATGATAAATGGGCTCGAGCAGTTTCTTTCTCTGCAGCAAAGCAGTCCATACCTTTTTTCCACTGCAAAGACTCTGCTTTTATCACGTCGACCGCCTCACGAAGCTTCCCGATCATCTCAATGTTTTGCTGCAGCTGTGAGACCGAAAAGTTAGCCATCGTTCCGGTATCAAGCCCATAGGCTTTCAAAGTATCATTACCTGCTATGACAAATCGGTCTGATCTCGATAAGCCTTGGCCAACTCAGCTCGGAGGCCTTTTATTTCCTCTTTTCTCTGCCCTAAGAGAAGTCTAAGGGAGTTCCTCTCATCAGTAGCCCATTGTAGGTCGGCCTCGTATCGATGCAGCTCGTTTTGGGACCAGGAATATACTTCTCGATGAACTACCGCTGCCTACAAAGAAACAAGAAACAAAGTTAACAAAAAGTAAACATAAAGGTAGTACCGACAAAATAATTTTAAAGCTTACCTGATTCAAAGCCTGCCGTACCTCGTGAAAAAGATCTGATTCATCACCAGTACCGGCAACGTCCTTGATACCGGTAAACAGGTCACGAAAGGGATCCTCTCCATCGTGAGACCTGCCTAGATCGAGGGCCCCCAGAGCTTGGGCTTCCCGAATCACCCCTGCGGAAAAAGCGGGAAAAGTAGGCGAATCCTCGATTGATGCTGCCCCAAATGAATCACCTGGAGCATTATCTTTGGTTTGAAGGGATTCTAGGGCCCCTTCAGTCATATCCCATGCTCGTTGGCTCCGATGAGATGAGTCTTCGATCTTCGATAATTCGGGGACTCTACCAGAATCTTTCTCTGGTATATCCTCAGTTCGAGGAAAAACCTCGTGAAGCATCATCGATCCAGCAGTCGATGGGGCATCAGTGATTCTCTTCGTTCGGGTCGCCAGCGCGGACCAATCGTTTTCTTCTTCTTCTTCATCTTCATCCCTTAGACGCAGAACTGATTCCACAGTCAAAGGAATGTCATTCTTGTTTGGCTTACGAGCCGTCGTCTTCTTTGGTTTTGGAGCTTCGGGAACAGAGGCTCTTTTCCTTTTATTTCCCTTCACCGGCTTTGGGAGAGAGGCCAAGATTTCTTCCTCATTGGACAAAGGCCTCAAAACTGCGTCTTTACCCAAAGCTGCATATGGAAAATCTTAATATTTGGAAACCACCTCGTTCGAATTATCAAAGAGTACGAGAAAGGGGCTTACCATGATTTTTGGCCTCCCACCGACCCTTTGACAAATCACACCATGAGCGCTCGACATATGTTGAGGTCGAAACAAGAGATCGTACCCAGTTCTTAAGATCGGAAACTGCTCCGGGCATCCAGGGAACAGCTACATCACAAAAGGAGGAGTGTCGATGAGAGAGAAAATGAAAGAACAAAGTAGAAGTAACAGCAGGATCACACTTACGTTTCATATTCTACTCCTCGGGAAAGGGCATCTTTTCAGCCGGAATTAGGTCCGAAGTCCTCACTCGAACGAACCTGCCCATCCAACCCCGATCCCTGTCCTCGTCAATGCTCGAGAACAGAGCCTTGGTAGGCTGACGCTGAAGTTTTATTAACCCTCCTCGAAAAAGTTGAGGACGGTACAATCTAATAAGATGGTCAAGGGTGAATGGCATCCCCTCAATTTTACTCATAAAATATCGGATTAGGATAACGATCTGCCAAAAAGAAGGATGGACCTGGCCTAGGGTTATCTAGTATTGACGACAGAAGTCAATAATAACAGAATCGAGGGGACCTAAAGTGAAAGGATAAGTATACACATTCAAAAACCCTTTCACGTAAGAAGTGATATCTTCGTCAGAAGTAGGAATTATTATTTCTTTTTCACCCCAATTGTAATCCTTCTTTAGCTGTTTGAGGTGCTTCTCGGTTATCGAACACATGTACCTTGATACCGGCTCACACCGGCCAGGGACCGATGAGCCTTTATCGATCTTAAAATTAGAAATAAGAACACACACCCCGAGAACACACTCCTCATGTTGTGGTTCTGCCGGTGTCTCATCGGCGGCACCCTGTGAAGATGAAGCCTTCTCTTTCTAAGGAATGGTTTGTGATGTTTTCGCCATTTTCGAATTCAAAGGTGGGGAGTAGAAGAAAGTAATAAAGATTTGGTAGAATTGAAGAGAGGCTTTTGGGAATTCACAGATCTGCGGGTAAATCAGAAAATATGAAAAAGGACTTGGGAAATTTGGAAGATTGAGAAAGTAAAAGTGGTAAATGGTAGGAGGAAGGGTTATTTATAGGCTTAAGCGATGGCGGTGCAGTATCAGCGATGGCCGACCACCTTCTGACATGCATTAAATGTCTTGAAAGACTAAACCGGCGGGACAACTATCACATGCATCATGATCGAGCCCGATGGGAACGTCAGGTTATAAGCCGATCGAGCCGTTAAAAATGCAAATCGTTTATCACCACATTACTTCCTGAAAAACGAGGGGACTATCTGTATACGGTCGAAATAGATTTCGGCCTTCGCACGTCCGATCGAGTTCGAACAATGGTCGATCGAAGTGAGACTCTGAAGATGGAACAAACAAGCCTCGAACCCGAGGGGCCGATCCGTGTCGAGTTCGACATCGTTATCGAGCTCGAATCCAAATCGAACTATGATGCAGAGTAAAGCTATCATGCTTATGATCCAGAGACCAACCAACATTGACCCCGAATCAATTCGAGAGCTCGAGTCAGAATCGAGCTCGGGCCAAGATCAAGGGTTCGAGTCAGAATTGAGCTCAAACCAAGATTGAGGGCTCGAGGCAAGATCGAGCTCACAGACAAGAGCCGTGCAATCCCACTAGCGAGAATCTTGGTAGAAATTGTAGAAAAGCTGATTTATCATGGGTTTCCCACTGAGTATTTATTTATTATGCTTAGAGCAAGGTCCCTCTACTATAAAGGGCATAGTTATCATTTCTGGAAGGGCAGGTTTTCAGGCTTACATTGTAATAAAAACACTATATTCTCCCATAGTAGAGAATTATTCGTTGAGGCTTCTTATTCTACTTGTTGAGTCCTAAGATTCATTTTCTTTACAACCTTATCTATTTCGCATTCTTCGTAATCCATATTTGTATTTCTATTTATCCTTATAATTTGTGTTAAGTTGCGCCACATATCCTTGGAACTACGTAAAAATTCAACTATCCATCTTTTCGGGTAAACAGGTTCAAAAGCTCCGGTCCGAGGTTTTGTTGCTGTCTGTTTTCTCCGGTCGGGTTTGACAATCGGAGTCCGACTTTACTGTATACATTTGGAGTTTCATATCAATACACATATTTGAAAAGCTTCACATAAGGTCTCCTTCTCCCTTTAATTAATTCTTTCATTTTTCTCATGTTGGTTTAAGTATAAGTTCTGTCATTTAATTTATATCCTGTGTTAGCATGCCTTTGGTTGTCGTCTTAATTCGCTAATTCATATTCTATATATTTGCTTCATTATTTGCAGTTTCTGTCCATGTAACTTGCATTTACAGTATTTCTATTTTGAGCATGTGTCGTTTAGTTGAATATTATTTTATCATTAGTTTATTTTGTGAAAGTTGGGAGAAGAAAGCTGTAAGAAATCTCATTAAGTCAAATGTGTCAATATGACTTGCTACGTATGGTTTTGGGCCTAACTCTGTCAAGGCTGATAAATGGGTTGTATATATTTGAAAAGAATTCATGTGATATCTTTACATTGTAATTTCTTGCTAATTTTCATATGGTGTTGATATGTAATTATGACTTTTCTCGGCCATTGTCTTTGTTTAGAGGATTAGTTGACATTTTAGCTTGTTTGGTTTGATTATTGGGTATTTAATGTTAGAATATTGATAATTTAATATGTGGCATTCACCTCTCATAACTTAGTAGTAATGAACCGTGTTAATAATTTTAGTAATCAATTTTATCCTTTTTCCACCATTTAACTTCCATATATCATGGCCTTTACAACAATCTTAAATTAGCTTTAGGAAAATAACTTATAAACATTCGTAGCTTGATTTAGGCAAGATTAATAAATCGTTGTGACTATGGGTACGGTTCTCGTGGCATAGTCATGATACGTAAATCCCAACTCTAGTGCACGTTCACGCGACTTGACCACAACCTCAGATAATTAAAATAAACACGTTGTGAGTCACGGGTGCATTTCACGTGGTGTGATTTGCGATGTGTACAAAGACAACGAGTGCGCAACACCGCGACTTATTTAAATAAATTTCATAATTATTTAAAATAATTAAAAGTTGTATAGAAGCAGTAACGCATAAAAGCTTTTAAACATGTAATAATTCAGATAATTAAGCTAGGTATTAATTGTTAAGCGACCATGCTAAAACTACGGAACTCGGGAGTGCCTCACACCTTCTCCCAGGTTAACAGAATTTCTTACCCGGTCTTCTGTGTTCGCGGACCATAAATAGAGTCAACTTCCTCGATTTGGGATTTTAAAATAAACCGGTGACTTGGGATACCATAATAATTATTTCAAGTGGCGACTCTGATTAAATAAATAATCTCATTTAGAATAATGTCACTTTAATTGAAAAAATTCCCCCTATCCCTCGGAAAAAAGGAGGTGTGACAGCTCTGGCGACTCTGCTGGGGAAAGAACCCAGAATCTCTGATTCAGGGTCAGAATTCGAGCTTAGATAACTGTTATGCTTGGCTTTCTTGTGATTATCTAACAATATATGTTTGGGCCTGATGTGCTAATTGTCGGTCATTTACCGCTTTGATATTTTGTGAACTGTTTATAAACTGTTACGACACCCTTCTTCTCTCCGAGTCTTCTAAATTTTCTGGGAAGCGCACGCTGGCATAGCTTCTTTTCTATTAGAGTGTCATATCCCTAATTTAGAATGAGGATCAGATCAGTTACAAAGGCGGATGGTCTTTTGGTTACCGGTATGTTGCCCCTCCCCCTCCCCCGGCTCGAGTTGTCCACTCGGGTAAGCCAGGTCTAGAACAACACACCCCAGGATTTAAACCGAGAATAACATAGCCTCATGCCGGATCCCTAGTAAGAATATTTGTTTGCATCACATGCATTTGACTTTGGGGACTTAACACAAGGGTTGGGTCCGTCTAGGACAGGTGTACCCGAATTAAAAGACCATCCTGATATATTTTACATGCTACTTGCGCATTTGTTTGTTTCAACTTGCATGTTGACCGGCTTCTAGAGTAGGGAAAGAAAATCAAGAAAAAACCAAGATGAAGATAGAGAGAGAATTTACTCGGATCCTGAAAATCTCGGTATTTGAAAAAGAAAAAAGAGAGAGAAAGATCCTGAAACTCTGCCGAATTTTTAGAAGTTTGTCACAAATGAGTCTGAATTTTCAAAAAATGACATTTCCCCCGGTTCTGAAAAACTGACCAAACTACGCGTGTCTGATTCTCACCGGATATGAGATACGAAGGCAAACCTCATCGGTTCCGGTCCCAATTTTCAAAAATCGAAAAATATTTTCCTTTAATTCCTTCTTTAGAAGTCTTTACTTAGAAAATCCCAAATAATTTTTTTTAACCAAAAATATGTTTTTTCTTTTCTAGAAGTCTTTCATTCGAAAAAGAAAATCAAATTAAAATCCAAAAATATATTTTTTTCCTTCTTTAGAAGTCTTTCTCCGAAACAAAAACTAGAAATTCAAAAAATAAATATTTTCTTTCTTCTTTAGAAATCTTTTATTTAAAAAAAAATAGAAAAAACAAATCAAAATCCAAAAAATATTTTCTTTCGAAAATTTCCAATCAAAAAGAGAGAGAAAGAATTCAAAATTCAAAAATAGTTTCCTTGTTAGGAGCTTTTACGATTAGATTTCTTAAAGAGTAAAAAAAAGGATTAATTTATTTACTTTATTCTTGATCTTCCCGAACTACGCAAGATCTGATTCATGTTCCCACATGATACGTAGGCAAACCACATCAGGTTCGATCGAATGATTTAGAAAATAAAAAGAGTGTTAAAAGAAGAAAAACAAAAGAAAAAAAGAGAGTGTTCATACTAACATGCTTCTTGTTTTGAAATAAAAGCTAGTTAAATGTGGTCGGTTTGTTGGTCTTCAATGGCGAGTTACAAAAACAATCCAGGATCCCTTAGAAATAAAAGCACCTTCTCAACCGAAGGAACAAGAACCACTATTGTTGAACCAACTAAGGTCACGGAAAGGCAAGTAGACAAGTTGGTGATAAAAATGGAGGTAAATGTTGGCTGACTTCTACCAGTTTTGAGAAATAGGACATGCTCTGCTTGGATGATCTGTGATGATAGGGAGACATGAGAATTCGTCCAAGTTCTTTGGCAAATTAATTGCTGTGAAAATTCATGTGCTGTCAATCCTGAAATCCGACAGGCAATATGGGGAACGGTTTGATCAAAAGTCAAAATTTGAGTGCTGAATCAAAAGCAATAAAAAGGATTGAGTGTCGTAGTAGTGCTGATGTGCAAATTTGTGGCTAAGATGTCGCTTAGCAACTGGAAAGTCACTCCTCTTTTATCCAGGGAGGAGTCTTGGTAGTTTATTTTGTCGTCTTTTCTGTTATCTGAGTTATCCAAGGTTGTAACCCATATTTTAGTTTGTTTGTCTTGTCGTCAAATCCTTCCATCCATTATTCAATGAAATATAGTTTGTCCTTTTGTGTCATTCTATGCTTAGTTCTTTCGCCGTTAGTTCTAGTGACATGACATGCATACGGAATGTTTGACCAGAACTTAGAAAACTGATTTAGTCTTAAATTGGATAACTGAGAACAAGACACTTTTGAGGATGAATAAAGAATCAAAATACTTTGGAATTAAGATCGAGCAAAATTCACGTGGAACTAGAATAGTCATACCCGTGGAGGTTAATGATCTTTACCTTCAAATCATTGTGAAGATCGGGTTTGAGGAAGAATCAATTGAAGTTTGGTGGAAAGTGTGACATTAATGGATGGAAAGTGTCTTTCGACCACGACACGTCATGATCCAATTGTTAAAACATTTCACTAGACAAGACCAAGAAGGCACACATGTTCATCAATGTTATGATCGCGAAAGCATACTATATTTGGCATTCTCGAAGCTGGGAGGCCCTTTTTGTGCTACCCAAACACTTTATATTATTCGTTACCCCTTTTGAGCCGGTGTCATTTTATCTAAACCCTCATCTCTTGGAATCAAGTGTAGAGTCAAAAGTTCAAAAACAAAAAGCCAAAACTCCATGCCCCAAGAGTACGAACTGGGACAACTCTTAGAAAGTTCAAGTGAAAAATGAAGAAGAAAAGTACAGTCAAAGATCCATGCCCCCAAAAAATAAAAGTTGGGGCAACTTGTTTTGACAACCAAAAAAAGAGAAGAAAAAAAATTTAAAAAAGAGAGAAACAGAAAGAAAGATGAAAAAAAAAAGTTAGGTCAGATGTTTGAACTACGTTTGACTTGATTCCTTTAAAATAGAATACGTAGGCAGCCTTAGACGGTTCGATCCAACCAAATAAGAATTCAGAAGAAAAAAAAAATCCAAAAATCCCAGTATCTAAAACTGGGGCAAAGATTTTATTTCACTTTTGAAAGAGTCGATTCCAAGAGTTGTAAGTCTACAACCCCTTCATTTTGAATCTACTTTGAGCCTTATGCCGCCCCTTCTTTCCAATCCTATCCAAAAACCTTACAAATAAAGACCTTCTGATTAGCCTTCAAGAATGCCAAGAGACGCATGGAATGAGCAACAATTGTCCCACGACATAGAACATTGTCAAGTTGCTCACAAAAGAAAGCCAAAAAAACGGAAAGAAAAAAAGAAAAGAAAAATGAGAATGTCTTACTAGTGAAAACCCTCACGGGCACTGTAAGACGATGGTAAGTAGAGATAAATAAATGAGAGAGACTTGTTGGTGAATATTCCTCGGGGTACCACTAGTCGAAAGTGAGTCGTGAAGCTAATGTAAAGAATTGGCATGAACAAGCCTGACTTCAAAGGTCATAAGAATGGTAAAAGGAAAGATTGGATCAGTTTGAAAGATTAGGCCATTGAGTCCAAAATGCATGTCATGATCATTAAAGCTAGTTACTGCAAAAAAAAAAAAAAAAAAAAAAAAACATTAACTCCTCTTCCTTCTTTCCTTCCGGACAGAAAAATTTCCTTTTAAATATTGTTTCTTTGCATCATTGTATCCTTTATTTTTGAGTCAGTCCTCGTCAAAACAGGCAAGAAAAGATTTTAAAATATGCTACCAGCTTTTCAGTTGCATAAAGCAAATTCTTGCCAACACTGTCTAGGGAGCATCATGCACTCAGCTATTATAATCGACATATCTGGAGGATTCGTGCAATACAAAGGTTACCCCAAAGATACTTTTTTCGTTCTACTTGTCTAAAGCAAGCAAAGAAAAGATTGCGAGGTTAATCATGGATTCCCTGCAGTTAGGGGTATTCATGGTTCGGTTTGGGTCGGTTTTTTCCTAAAAAAAATCAAACCAATTAAGTCGGTTTTTTAAATATTGGAACCAAACCAAACTAATTAAGTCGGTTTTTTATCGAATCGATTTTTTTCGGTTTTTTGATTTTTTGGATTTTCGGATATTTGTCGGTTTTTTCTTAAATATGAGACATACACTATAAAACGCATATTTCGACGACTATATTTTAAACATAACGCTATCAAACCAATTGCTCTTTGAGAAATCTATCATTTACCAAGATATATTGATGATAATTGACTCAAATAGTGATGAATAACTTAAGTACTCAATTAAAAATCGATTATTTTTAACATGAAATAAATTCTTGTACTTAGTAAAAGGAAACTACCAATCAAACTAGAAGGCAAAGAATTAGATTATTATCATAATAGCAAAGAACTAGAATAAAAATACAAATGAGTAATATGTACCATAAAATTTTAGAAACTTTATATAAAAATATACATATATACAGGTGTAATAATAAATTTAAATAACTACTTTATAGTCGGTTTAGTTCGGTTTTTGTCGGTTATTTTTTGATTAAAACCAAAACCAAACCAAATTTGATCGGTTTTTAAAATTTAAAACCAAAACCAAACCAAACCTAAAAATATCGATTTTTTTGGTCGGTTTGGTTTGGTTCGATTTTTCGGGTTTTTATGAACACACCTACCTACAGTACTGAACAAAGACTATGGAGTGTGCACATCACGCAAAAGACAAATATCCAGTTGTGTTTTGCTCTGACAAAAAAATTGCTCCAAAAGCAAAAAGCCATCCAAAATATCAAAAAAGGTCACCTAAGCAAAGATTTCCTTTTGGGATGAGGCTGATTGAGTCATAAACAAAAACAGTACTGAATGCAAAATATCAGGGTTGACATGGAGAAGTAAAAGTCCCTTGAAAGCAACAATGGAGTCTTCCAGCAATGAAACTAACTACCAATGCAGTCGGTCTTCCAAAGGTCGGATGATCACAAAGCCAAGCTGCCAAAGACTCAAGGCCACAAACCAACCACCACTTTCAAAACTGACAAATTTTTTTTTATTTGAAACAGGAACAAAGCAGTGCAAGAAAAGTGGTTCAAAAAAAAGAAAAAAAAAAGAAAGAAAAGAGAAAAGGAAGAGAAGAGAAGAGCCGATAAAGGAAAGTTTCTCAAATCTTTGCCTTTATTTGTCTTGCTAGTGTGCACAAAATCTTGCCATTGCTCTTCACAGTTTTTCCTCCTAGGGTAATACATCCTAGTCTGATAAATTTTCCTCCCAATAAAAAATCTTAGTCTTTCTCCTAAGATAAAAAGACCTAGTCTGATGAAGTTTCTCCTAGGATAGAATTCTTAATCTGATGAATCTTTCTCCTAAGATAAATAAAACCTAGTCTGATGAATTTTCTCCTAGGATAGAAGTCTTATTCTGATGAATCTTTCTCCTATGATAAATAAAACCTAGTCTGATGAATTTTCTCCTAGGATAAAAGTCTTAGTCTGATGAATCTTTCTCCTAAGATAAATAAAACCTAGTCTGATAAATTTTCTCATAGGATAGAAGTCTTAGTCTGATGAATCTTTCTCCTAAGATAAATAAAAACCACTAGTTTGATGAACTTTCTCCTAGGATAGAAATCTTAGTCTGATGAATCTTTCTCCTAAGATAACAAAAAAAGAAAAACTAGTCTGATGAATCTTTCTCCTAGGATAAACGTCTTAGTCTGATGACTTTTCTCATAGGATAGAAATCTTAGTCTGATGAATCTTTCTCCTAAGATAACAAAAAAAGAAAAACTAGTCTGATGAATCTTTCTCCTAGGATAAACGTCTTAGTCTGATGAATTTTCTCATAGGATAGAAATCTTAGTCTTATGAATCTTTCTCCTAAGATAACAAAAACAAAATTTAAAAAAAATCTTAGTCTGATAAATTTTTTCCTAGGATAGAAATCTTAGTCTCATGAATCTTTCTCCTAAGATAACAAAAACAAAATTTAAAAAAGATCTTAGTCTGATAAATTTTCTCCTAGGATAAGAAATCTTAGTCTGATGAATGTTTCTCCTAAGACAAGAAAACTTAGTCTGATGAATTTTTCTCTAGGATAACATCTTAGCCTGATGAATCTTTCTCCTAAGATAAGAAACCTAGTCTGATGAATCTTTCTCCTAAGATATATATATAAATCAAATGTCTTAGTCTGATGAATCTTTATCCCAAGATAATAAATTAAAAAACCTAGTCTGATGACCTTTCTCCTAGGATAGACATCTTAGTCTAATGAATCTTTCTCCTAAGACATGAAAACCTAGTCTGATGAATTTTTCTCCTAGGAAAAACGTCTTAGTCTGATGAATCTTTCTCTTAAGATAAATAAAACCTAGTCTGATGAATTTTCTCCTAGGATAAGAAGTCTTAGTCTGATGAATCTCTCTCCTAAGATAAGAAAACCTAGTCTGATGAATTTTCTCCTAGGATAGAAATCTTAGACTGATGAATCTTTCTCCTAAGATAATAAATTAGAAAACCTAGCCTGATGAACTCTCTCCTAGGATAGACGTCTTAGTCTGATAAATCTTTCTCCTAAGATAAAAAACCTAGTCTAATAAATTTTCTCCTAGGATAATTAAAAAAAGAAGAAGTCTGGATTAAAAAAACAGAGGTCATTTGTTCATGCCCTCAGAAAATAAGTGTTGGGGCAATTTGTTTAAAAGAATGATTTTATCAAAAAAAAAATGAAAATGATTTTTCTCAAAAAAAAAATCATTCTTGGTTCGTTTTAGCATAGGGTACACAATTCCCTAGTCTCATTTTTCAACATAGGGTCTCCACGCCCTAGTTGATTTTATTTTAGACATAGGGTCTCTACCCCCTAGTCTCTGCCCCAAAGATACTTTTGTCGTTCTACTTGTCTAAAGCAAGCAAAGAAAAGATTGCGAGGTTAGTTATGGATTCCCTACAGTACTGAACAAAGACTATGGAGTGTGCACATCACGCAAAAGACAAATATCCAGTTGTGTTTCTCTCTGACAAAACAATTGCTCCAAAAGCAAAAAACTATCCAAGATATCAAAAAAGGTCACCTAAGCAAAGATTTCCTTTTGGGATGAGGCTGATTGAGTCATAAACACAAACAGTACTGAATGCAAAAAATCAGGGTTGATATGGAGAAGTAAAAATCCCTTGAAAGCAACAATGGAGTCTTCCAGCAATGAAACCAACTACCAATGCAGTCGGTCTTCCAAAAGCCGGATGATCACAAAGCTAAGCTGCCAAAGACTCAAGGTCACAAACCGACTACCACTTTCAAAACTGACAAAATTTTCTTTGTTTGAAATAGGAACAAAGCAGTGCAAGAAAAGTGGTTCAAAAAAAAAGAAAACAAAAAGAGAAAGAAAAGAGAAAAGGAAGAGAAAAGAAGAGCCGACAAAGGGAAGTTTCTCAAATCTTTGCCTTTATTTGTCTTGCTAGTGTGCATAAAATCTTGCCATTGCTCTTCACATTTTTTCCTCCTAGGGTAATACATCTTAGTCTGATAGATTTTTCTCCCAATAAAAAATCTTAGTCTTTCTCCTAAGATAAAAAGACCTAGTCTGATGAATTTTCTCCTAGGATAGAAGTCTTAGTCTGATGAATCTTTCTCCTAAGATAAATAAAATCTAGTCTGATGAATTTTCTCCTAGGATAGAAGTCTTAGTCTGATGAATCTTTCTCCTAAGATAAATAAAATCTAGTCTGATGAATTTTCTCCTAGGATAGAAGTCTTAGTCTGATGAATCTTTCTCCTAAGATAAATAAAATCTAGTCTGATGAATTTTCTCCTAGGATAGAAGTCTTAGTCTGATGAATCTTTCTCCTAAGATAAATAAAACCTAGTCTGATGAATTTTCTCCTATGATAGAAGTCTTAGTCTGATGAATCTTCTCCTAAGATAAATAAAACCTAGTCTGATAAATTTTCTCATAGGATAGAAGTCTTAGTCTGATGAATCTTTCTCCTAAGATAAATAAAAACCACTAGTTTGATGAACTTTCTCCTAGGATAGAAATCTTAGTCTGATGAATCTTTCTCCTAGGATAGAAATCTTAGTCTGATGAATCTTTCTCCTAATATAACAAAAACAAGCCTAGTCTGATGAATCTTTCTCCTAGGATAAACGTCTTATTCTGATGAATTTTTCTCCTAAGATAAGAAAACCTAGTCTTATGAATCTTTCTCCTAAGATAACAAAAACAAAATTTAAAAAATATCTTAGTCTGATGAAACTTTCTCCTAAGATAAATAAAACCTAGTCTGATGAATTTTCTCCTAGGATAAGAAATCTTAGTCTGATGAATGTTTCTCCTAAGACAAGAAAACTTAGTCTGATGAATTGTTTTCCTAGGATAACGTCTTAGCCTGATGAATTTTTCTCCTAAGATAAGAAACCTAGTCTGATGAATCTTTCTCCTAAGATATATATATAAAACAAATGTCTTAGTCTGATGAATCTTTATCCTAAGATAATAAATTAGAAAACCTAGTCCGATGATCTTTCTCCTAGGATAGACGTCTTAGTCTGATGAATCTTTCTCCTAAGACAAGAAAACCTAGTCTGATGAAAGTTTCTCCTAGGAAAAACGTCTTAGTCTAATGAATCTTTCTCCTAAGATAAATAAAACCTAGTTTGATGAATTTTCTCCTAGGATAAGAAGTCTTAGTCTGATGAATCTTTCTCCTAAGATAAGAAAACCTAGTCTGATGAAATTTCTCCTAGGATAGAAATCTTAGACTGATGAATCTTTCTCCTAAGATAATAAATTAGAAAACCTAGTCCGATGAACTTTCTCCTAGGATAAACATCTTAGTCTGATGAATCTTTCTCCTAAGATAAAAAATCTAGTCTAATGAATTTTCTCCTAGGATAATTAAAAAAAGAAGAAGTCTGGATTAAAAAAACATAGGTTATTTGTTCATGCCCTCAGAAAATAAGTGTTGGGGAAATTTGTTTAAAAGAATAATTTTATCAAAAAAAAATGAAAATGATTTTTCTCAAAAAAAAATCATTCTTGGTTCGTTTTAGCATAGGGTACACAATTCCTTAGTCTCATTTTCCAACATAGGGTTTCCATTCCCTAGTTGATTTTATTTTAGACATAGGGTCTCTACTCCCTAGTCTCTTTTTATTTTAGACATAGGATCTCCACTCCCTAGTTAATTTTATTTTAGACATAGGGTCTCCACTCCATAGTCTTCTTTTCCAACATAGGGTCTCTACTCCCTACTTGATTGTATTTTAGATATAGGGTCTCAACTCCCTAATCTCCTTTTCAACCTAGTTTTTTTTTCCAACAAAGGGTCTCCACTCCTTAGTTGATTTTATTTTAGACATAGGGTCTCCACTCCTAGTCTCCTTTCCAACATAGGGCCTCCACTCCCTAGTTGATTTGATCTTAAATGAAGGGTACACCACTCCCTGATATCTTTGCCAATATAGGGTATACCATTCCCTGACCATATTTTCCCAACATAAGGTACACAAATCCTTAGTTGAGACATCTTTTTGACAATAAAGGAACACCATCCAAAAAAAAAGAAAAAAAAAGAAAATCATCGTGATCTTTTCAGGGTACACCATTCCCGACCTTTTATTTCTTTGAATAAAGAATTATTTTAGAATTTTATTACAATAACTCACGAAATTTTCCTAGTAAAAACTAGGGCAGAAAATTTTTGTTCGTTTGTTTGTTTTGGTGTCTGAGCAGGTTTTACCTCGAGGCACAGGGTTCGAGAAGACCAAAAGAAGAAGTCTCAATCCAGAAAGAAAAGAAAGAAAAAGAAGTGAATCCAAAATGCAAAAGCAGATGAAAGGATGTAAACTGCTTAAGACATGACTGAAGTCACGAGCACTGTATTTTCCGGTTTTATCAGAAGAAGCCGTAGAATAATGAACTAGCACCTACAACTAGCAAGCATCAAGGTTCAAATCAAAAGTCTGCATGAAGAACCATTCAAGACTCAAGATCAAGCTTCAGGAGACTTATAGATAGGAATCTTGTAACTTATAGCTGATAGGCATATTTAGTTCCTTTTGATTTTGATTTTGATGTAATAACAGGACCATGGACCAGAGTCTCAGCAGAACCTCACTTGACTCTCGAACTTATCATTCCATCACTCTCCTTGAACTACACGCGACCTGATTCCTTTATAACCCGGGATATGTAGCCTGTCCAAAATCAGGACTCGGTTGCACTCTCTTCTCTTTTCTTTGTTTCTTCTTTTTTGAATATTGTTATGGTCAAAAATTAGTCATACAGCTCATCTTATCTTTGCATGAAAACTTTTCATCTTTTCAAACAAAGAGGGGCATGCTATAAGCACCTAATTTTTGATCATATTTAGATTAATTTTTTTATCACTTTTAGTATTTAAATAGTTTTTAAGTTTAATCTTGATATTTTAGCTTTTGTTTCAACTTTTTATAGGTTTTATTTGAGAAAATTGGAAACCAACAAAAAGATTCACATTTTTAGAATATTAATTTTTGTTCATTTGCAAAAGAAAAGCAAAACTCAAAAAATAAAATATGTTCTCATTTAAGAGATACTTTAGCTAATATTTCATCCTTATATTTTTCTTTATTTGTCTTAAAAGGAAAAGAATTTGAAAATGAAGCAAAAAACAAACAAGAGCCAATTAGAAATGGCCAAGTTGCAAATTCTTTTTTTTTAATAACAAACTTTGCACCTGCACATAGACACAACATATTTTACACGCTGCACATCACCTACACACAACACACTCTTCTATTTTTCTTGGCCAACAATTCATACCACTTGCATATATACCATCACACACACACAGAGAAAAAGGGAACTGGGGGGCCGAAAAACAGAGCATGAAATTAGGAAAAATGCCAGCAGCCTCCTTCATCATCTAAAGTGTAATATGGCCATTATTTTGGCTAATGGAGTCCATATCACATAAGCATAAATATCTTTGCACTTTGTTGGCAATATTCTTTGGGACCCAAAAATATTGCATTGTGTGGTGGACATCATTTGCACAAGTTGTACCTCTTCTTTTATACCTAAGAGGCCAAGACTTTTTTGCCTATAAAAGGGAAGGCCATTAGTTCATTTTAGACACACCAACAAGACTTGAGTCTTCATTTCTTATTTTTTCCTTTCTTCCTTTATTAAGAGTGTTTTGTATGAGAGTTAAGTGTTGGGAAGCACTTGTGTGAACACTTTATTTGGAGTGATCTTGTGAGGTTATTCCCTTAGGGTATTTGGGATTAATTAGAGTATTTACTCTAATTTTGTACTCTCTTTTGTACTCTTATTGGTATAGTAAAATTGCCCCTCTCCGCTTGTGGACGTAGGTCACTTTGACCGAACCACGTTAAATTGGTGTCTTCTTTATATGCTTTAATTGTCGTTGTTATCAACTTTCATTGTCTTTGTTATTGTCATTATACCGTTGTTTGGCTAAATTCCGTACTACCCGGGTTTCCGATCCTAACAAATTGGTATCAGAGCCGGATCTAACCGGGTTTGTTTCAGTAGCCAATATGACTCTAACAAAGTCTTATGTTGAGAAATTTGATCGAAGTGCAAACTTCGGAATGTGACAATTAAAGATGGAAGCTATCCTAATTCAGGATAGCTTAGACTTGGCGTTAGAAGGAAAGGAGAAGAAGCCGGATAAAATGACGGATGAGGAGTCTGCCGTCATAGACAAAAGGACAAAAGCAGGTATCATTTTAAATCTCTCAAATAAGGTTTTACGTGAAGTTTCTGTAGAAACCACAGCCAAAGGCATATGGAAACAATTGAAAACCTTATATATGAAGAGTATGGTGGAAAATAGACTTTACCTGAAGCAGAAGCATTATACAATTTGTATGGGTAAAAGTACCTCTATTCTCTCTCATCTTGACACCTTTGATTCCATTCTTATGGATTTGAGTAATATAGATGCTGAAATTAAAGATGAGGATCAAGCCGTGTTACTGCTTTGTTCTCTACCCCCCATCTTTTAAGCATATAAGAGATACTATGCATTATGCAAAGGATAATATCTATTATAAGGATATTAAATCTATCTTAAAATCAAAAGAACAGATAGATAATGATATTACTGGGGAAGCTAGTGGAACTCAAGTGGAAGTTGACTTGTTTGTTAGGGGCAAATCCGACTTCATATCCAGATACAATAATTTACAGTGTCGCTATTGTCATAAGAAAGGTCACATTATCTCCGAATGCTATAAGCTGAAAAATAAAGAAAAGCATAAGGAAAGAAAAAATAAGCACAAAAATACTGACACCGCCGAAGCTAGTGTAGCAACTTATGAGATTGAGGGAACTATATTTCTAACAACTGAAACTAGTGTCAGATTAGACAATGAGTGGATTTTAGATTCCGGTTCTTCATATCATATGTGTCATAACAGAGACTTGTATTCTACATATGATTCAGTTGCAGGTGGAGTTGTCCAATTGGGTAACAATGTTACTTGTAATGTTATTGGCAAAGGTACAATTCGAGTCAGAATGCACGATGATGTGGTGAGAACTCTCACCGATGTTAGATTTGTTTCTGAGTTGAAGAAAAATCTCATATCTTTGGGCACTTTAGAATCCCTTGGGTGCAAATTCACTGGCGAATGTGGAGTTCTGCAAATTTTACAAGGTGCTCGTTTGATCATGAAAGCACACAAATTTGGTTCGTTGTATACTTTATTGGGCTCCACTATTATAGGCCCTACTACAGTTTCGGTACCAGACAACTTGTCTGATTTTGATGACATTAAATTTTGACATATGCCCATTGAGGCTTTTGCGAAGAAGGTGGAGCAATTTTACTATTTCATCCAAAATTAGGCCAAGGTGGAGATTTATAATATGACCATTATTTTGGCTAATGGAGTCCATATCACATAAGCATAAGCATCTTTGCACTTTGTTGACAATATTCTTTGGGACCCAAAAATATTGTATTGTGTGGTGGACATCATTTGCACAAGTTGTATCTCTTCTTTTACACCTAAGAGGCCAAGAATTTTTTGCCTATAAAAGGGAAGGTCATTAGTTCATTTTAGACACACCAACAAGACTTGAGTCTTCATTTCTTGTTTCTTCCCTTCTTCCTTTATTAAGAGTGTTTTGTATGAGAGTTAGTGTTGGGAAGCACTTGTGTGAACCCTTTCTTTGGAGTGATCTTGTGAGGTTATTCCCTTAGGGTATTTGGGATTAATTAGAGTATTTACTCTAATTTTGTACTCTCTTTTGTACTCTTATTGTTATAGTAAATTGCCCCTCTCCGCTTGTGGACGTAGGTCACTTTGACCGAACCACGTTAAATTTGTGTCTTCTTTATCTACTTTAATTGTCGTTGTTATCAACTTTCATTGTCTTTGTTATTGCCATTATACCGTTGTTTGGCTATATTCCGCACTACCCGGGTTCCCGATCCTAACAAATTGGTATCAGAGCCGGATCTAACCGGGTTTGTTTCAGTAGCCAATATGACTCTAACAAAGACCTATGTTGAGAAATTTGACCGAAGTGCAAACTTCGGAATGTGGCAATTAAAGATGGAAGCTATCCTAATTCAGGATGGCTTAGACTTGGCGTTGCAAGGAAAGGAGAAGAAGCCGGATAAAATGACGGATGAGGAGTTTGCCGTCATAGACAAAAGGGCAAAAGCAGGTATCATTTTAAATCTCTCAAATGAGGTTTTACGTGAAGTTTCTATTGAAACCACAGCTAAAGGCATGTGGAAAAAATTGAAAACTTTATATATGAAAAGGACGGTGGAAAATAGACTTTACCTGAAGCAGAAGCTTTATACAATTCGTATGAGTGAAGGTACCTCTATTCTCTCTCATCTTGACACCTTTGATTCCATTCTTATGGATTTGAGTAATATAGATGCTGAAATTAAAGATGAGGATCAAGCTGTGTTACTGCTTTGTTCTCTACCCCCATCTTTTAAGCATATAAGAGATACTATGCTTTATGCAAAGGATAATATCTCTTATAAGGATATTAAATCTATCTTAAAATCAAAAGAACAGATAGATAGTGATATTACTGGGGAAGCTAGTGGAACTCAAGCGGAAGTTGGCTTGTTTGTTAGGGGCAAATCCGACTCCAATTCCAGATACAATAATTTAGAGTGTCGCTATTGTCATAAGAAAGGTCACAATATCTCTGAATGCTATAAACTGAAAAATAAAGAAAAGCACAAAGAAAGAAAAAATGAGCACAAAAATACTGACACCGCCGAAGCTAGTGTAGCAACTGATGAGGTTGAGGGAACTATATTTTTAGCAACTGAAACTAGTTTCAGATTAGACAATGAGTGGATTTTAGATTCCGGTTGTTCATATCATATGTGTCCTAGAAGGGACTTGTTTTCTACATATGATTCAGTTGCAGGTGGAGTTGTCCAATTGGGTAACAATGTTACTTGTAACGTTATTGGCAAAGGTACAATTCGGGTCAAAATGCACGATGATGTGGTGAGAACTCTTACCGATGTTAGATATGTTCCTGAGTTGAAGAAAAATCTCATATCTTTGGGCACTTTAGAATCCCTTGGGTGCAAATTCACTGGTGAAGGTGGAGTTCTGAAAATTTTTCAAGGTGCTCGTGTGATCATGAAAGCACACAGATCTGGTTCGTTGTATACTTTATTGGGATCCACTGTTATAGGCCCTACTACAGTTTCGGTATCAGACAATTTGTCTGATTTTGATGGCATTAAATTTTGACATATGCCCATTGGGGCTTTTGCGGAGAAGGTGGAGCAAATTTACTATATCAGCCAAAATTAGGCCAAGGTGGAGATTTGTAATATGGCCAATTTTTTATGACATTTGCCATGACATAATATCCATTATAATAAATTTGTGGTTCATGACATTTGCCATGACATAATATCCATTATAACAAATTTGTGGATCATGACATTTGCCATGACATAATATCCATTATTAGGCTAAGGATTTCTTGCTATAAATAGAGGAGTTTCTCCTCATTTGTAGATACACCAACAAGACTTGTCTTCAATTCTTGTTTCTTCCTTTCTTCCTTTATTAAGAGTGTTTTGTATGAGAGTTAAGTGTTGAGAAGCACTTGTGTGAACCCTTTCTTTGGAGTGATCTTGTGAGGTTATTCCCTTAGGGTATTTGGGATTAATTAGAGTATTTACTCTAATTTTGTACTATCTTTTATACTTTTACTGGTATAGTAAAATTGCTTCTCTTCCCTTGTGGGCGTAGGTTACCTTGACCGAACCACGTTAAATTGATGCCTTCTTTATATACTTTAATTGTCGTTGTTATCAACTTTCATTGTCTTTGTTATTGTCATTATACCGTTGTTTGGCTAAATTCCGCACTACCCGGGTTCCCGATCCTAATATAAAGACCAACCAAAAGAACAACAACTTTTCTTAATGGAAATTAGCTGAAACATCACCCAAAAATACCATTAAAACTGACCCATATTCCTCCAGATCTCAACCTCCTAACACCCTGTTAAATCCCCTTAAATCTAGTGTGAAAATCAGCACAAGAAGGGCAGTAAAATAGTTCCGAAAATCACTGCAAAAGGTTATAAAACATACCTCAAACCCAGCTTAAAACAACTCCAAAATACCGCAAATATTCAGCACCAAACCACCCCGATACAATCACTCTTTCTATGTCAAAACAGAGGCTACCGGCGAGTTCAGGCTCCTTGTTTGAAGTCGCCGTTCGAGTCACTTGAGGTTCGAAAGCTCCGGTCCGAGGTTTTGTTGCTGTCCGTTTTCTCTGGTCGAGTTTGACAATCGGAGTCCGACTTTGCTGTATACATTTGGAGTTTCATATCAATACACATATTTGAAAAGCATCACATAAGGTCTCCTTCCCCCTTTAATTAATTCTTTCATTTTGCTCCTGTTGGTTTAAGTAAAAATTCCGTCACTTCATTGATATCCTGTGTTAGCATGCCTTTATTTTCCGTCTTAATTCGCTAATTCATATTCTTGATATTTGCTTCATTATTTGCAGTTTCTATCCATGTCACTTGCATTTGCAGAGCATGTGTCGTTGAGTTAAATATCATTTTATCATTAGTTTATTTTGTGAAAGCTTGGAGAAGAAAGCTTTAAGAAATCTCATTAAGTCAAATGGGTCAATATGACTTGCTGCTTATGGTTTTGGGCCTAACACTGTCAAGGCTGATAAATGGGTTGTATGTATTTGAGAAGAATGTTATGTGATATCTTTACGTTGTAATTTCTTGCTAATTTTCATATGGTGTTGAAATGTAATTATGACTTTTCTCGGCCATCGTCTTTGTTTAGAGGATTAGTTGACATTTTAGCTTTTTTGGTTTGATTATTGGGTATTTAATGTTAGAATATTGATAATTTAATATGTGGCATTCACATATCATAACTTAGTAGTAATGAACCGTGTTAATAATTTTAATAATCAATTTTATCCTTTTTCCACCATTTTACTTTCATATATCATGGCCTTCACAACAATCTTAAATTAACTTTAGAAAAATAATTCGTAGCTTGCTTTAGGCGCGATTAATAAATCATTGTGACTATGGGTACGGTTCCTGTGGCATTAGTCATGATACGTAAATCCAACTCAAGTGCGCGTTCACGCGACTTGATCACAACTTCAAATAATTAAAATAAACACGTTGTGAGTCACGGGTACGTTTCACGTGGAGTGATTTGCGATGTGTACAAAGACAACAAGTACGCGACACCGCGACTTGTTTATATAAATTTCATAATTGTTTAAAATAATTAAAAGTTGTATAGAAGCGGTAACATATAAAAGGTTTTAAACATGTAATAATTCAGATAATTAAGCCATGTATTAATTGTTAAGCGACCATGCTAAAACCACGGAACTCGGAAGTGCCTCACACCTTCTCCCGGGTTAATAGAATTTCTTATCCGGTCTTCTGTGTTCGCGGACCATAAATATAGTCAATTTCCACGATTTGAAATATTAAAATAAACCGGTGACTTGGGACACCATAATAATTATTTCAAGTGGCGACTCTGATTAAATAAATAATCTCATTTCGAATAATGTCACTGTAATTGAAAAAACTCCCCTATCCGTCGGAAAAAGGAGGTGTGACACCATGTAAGGGTTAATAGGTCATTTCAGATTTCATAATAGTATACTATATTATGAGTAGGAAGATCTTAAGTGTAAGGTTAAATTAACAAAATATCCATCAAAATGTATTTTTATTCCTCATTTAAACACTATTCCTATAATACTAATGTACAAAATCGTCACTTCATAATAAATACCTATACCATCAGGCCCATACATAACCTATTTACAAGACAATATAGCACCAAAAATATTAAATGACTTCAATTCATATAGTGACTTCAGCGAGAAATGGGAACTAATACCAAGGCCACTTTTAACTTGTCACGATCCAAAATCTCACCTTGAGGCTGTGATGGCGTCTAGCCGAACATGCTAAGCAAAGCCAACTCACCATCCACAAATAAAGATCATTTCATTTAATTAACAATGATATCGCATAAGTAAAGACAATAATAGTCCAAAACTAGCAACAATATCCGATAAAATCATAACACGACCTAAACACGACCAATACCATACAATCTCCAAGACTAGGTGGCACGAGCACACGAGCAAATTACAACAAAGGGAACAAGTATTTATACATCACAAGTTGTCTGAAATACAAGTAGACAAGAAATATATAAGGAACAGGGACTCAGGAACTGCGAAGTAGATTCATGAAGTGCAGCTCACCCTAAGTCTCTGTGTAGCCTCCTAGCTCAATCAGGAAGCTTTGTTAGGACCCACCTGAGGATCTGTACAAAACAATATTCAGAAGCGTAGTATGAGTACATCACAATCGGTACCCAGTAAGTATCAAATCTAACCTCGAAGAAGTAGCGGCGATGCTAGATATTTTCGAGTATTTACCGCACAAGTATCATAACAGAATTAAGAACTGAAATAGCAGATAATATCAAGAATAACAAAAATCACAAATATCACCAGTTGAGGTATGAGGCATGCTCTTTTAGTACAACAATAATCATAACGCTACTCAAATATAGTACTAAAAGATAGCATGCTCAAATAACGGAGCCGGAACTCCCAACTAGCATATAAATATGTCAAGTAACGATTAGCAGTTAAATGAGTACTATTAAATGAGTACATAATACGAATGTATGCTTAAACCGGTATAAGATACAAGTATCTTGATGCACAATCCATGTCTCAAGATAACTCGATACAAAATTCATGTATCGACCCAGTACATAATTCATGCACAGACCACGCTCACAAGGACCAAGGTAACATGGGTAATCACCTGACTCCGGAGGGACGGATCCAAATTCCAGCGCAAAGAGGGGCATAAAAGCATCTCTTATAAATTAAATATCTGATAATCATGTCCAATGTGCCATAACTATATCTCATCTGCACGCTTACCCTTCGTGCCTAAAATTTTCAGTCCAAATCACGTATCCATTATTCAAAATGTATGTATATGCTGAAAGATTATAGATAAAAGGTCCACAAGGACTTAATAAATATTACACCAATTCGTGCTCATGAAATCTCTATGTAACTAAGGATAATTAAGAAATTAACATTTCAAGAATAAATTCACATGTCTTTAAAATTAATGACAAGCCTAGGCATGATTTTTAACATGAATAATAGAGCAAATGTAGTCACATAAGTCAAATAAATCATAAATCAAATAAGCATGTAGACAAAACAAGGCATACAATAATTTAATTTTGCTTCGGTTATGATATAAGCTCGGTAAATTCATATACACTCGCCACCACATATCTACATTATCCCCAATACCTTAAACACATAGCAAACAAGTCAAATCCTAGTGGTTTTCCTCTTAACAAGGTTAGCAAAGAGACTTACCTCCACCCGGTAGCCTAAAATTCGTCAAAAATGCTAAATCCTCAAAAATCCAACTCTAAACGGCTCGAATCTAGTAAACAACAACCCAATAACGTCAAACAAAGCTATAGAAATCTAACCCATTCAATAAAGATTAAATCTTTAATCAAATAAATAAATTCAACCAAAAAGTCCATCCGAGCCCACCTCTCGAAACCCTACAAAACTCACCAATCCCAAATACTCATTCCGGTACGAGTCCAAACATACAAGTTTCATCCAAAACCCACTCCAAATCGGGGTTCAAATCTTTATTTTTCACATTCCAAAAGTTTTGCCAAAAATCCCCAAATTTTACTTTAAAATGATATAGTGAAATAACTCTTCAAAATCTCCCACTCTCGAAGTTTAGGGCTCAAAATATGATAATGTGGCAAAATTCCGAAATTTCCATCTTAAGTACTATGCTGAGGCATACCTTTCGCGAACGTGGCACATGCTGTCATGCCCCAACCTAGGGAGGCGTGGCTGGCACTGGTGGCGTACTGGCCCAAACAAAACACACTGTAACTCATGATTGTTCGACGAAAATAGAACATACATAGGACGATTTGGCGGAACTCATTCTTTCTATAACTATCATGGGCCAACATGGCCACAACTCGTAATGTATAACTGTAAGTGGGAAAATATTGTATCAGTAAACTATCGTACTCAAAACATGAATACACACGGGCTGTCAAGGCCTCTGACATACTGTACATAATGAACCTGTGTCTACAAAGCCTCAAAGAGTATTTGGCATAAAAAGATGGTCGGGTGTGATGACCCGATAGGTCATTCTGAGTTCAAGCACTTATTTCAGTATTACAAGACCTCGATTAGCTTTGTTTAGAGTTTCTCGATTTGCATGCGCAATCCGTGTCTTTTTCTGGAAAGGTTTTATGTGAAAAATTGAAGAAAATGTGAATTTTAGCTCTAAATATGGTTTAAGTTGACTACAGTCAATATTTTATGTAAATGGACCCGGATTGGTAGTTTGACAATCCCGATGGGTCTGTATCATAATTTTGGACTTTGATATATGTCCGAAATTGAATTCGGAAGTCCCTAACTTGATTTGACGTGATTTGTTAAAAACTAGTAATTTGAAGGTTTAAAGATTTTCTAAGTTTGACCTTAGGTTGACTTTATGGATACCGGGTTCGACTTTTGGGTTCGAGACTTGGTATATGTTCATTTTACTATTTAAGACATTTCTGCAAAATTTGATGAAAAACAGAGTTGATTTGGTAGGATTCGGACGCTCGGTTGTGAATTTGAAAGTTCTTGAGTTTCTTTGAAAACTTCATGCATTTTGATGTGTGATTCGTAATTCTAAGTGTTATTTTGGTATTTTGATCGCGTGAACAAGTTTGTATGATGTTATTACACTTGTGTGCATGTTTGGTTTGGAGCCCGAAGGACTTGGGTGAGTTTCGGATAGGCTACAGATCAATTTTAGACTTAGAGTTACAGGTTTCAGCCATTCTGCTGGTGTCTGGTGCATTGTTCTTCGCGATCATGAAGCTACTCTCGCGATTGTGAAGGGGAACTTGGGGCTGGGATGGATTCCTTCATCGCAAACGGGATGGCATGGTCGCGAATGCGAAGCATTGGAGGGTTTACCCTTCACGAACGCGACCATCCTCTCGCGAACGCGTAGGGTTATGGGGCCTGGGAAGGGAGCTTGTCTGTTACTCTCCGTGAACGCGATCTTTGGACCACGAACATGAAGGCAGAGGGGAGTATGACTTCGCGAACGCGAAGAGTGGCTCGCGATCGCGAAGGCCTTTGGCTGCTGCTGCTTCGCGATCGCGTCAGGTCCTTAGCGAACGCGAAGAACACCTAACGCCAGTGATTAAAAATGAACCAAAAGTCGGGATTTATCCCATTTCTCACCATTTTCTTGTTTGAACTTGGCCTAGAGGCGATGTTTAAGAGGCTTTTCATCCCAACTTCATAGGTTAGTAGATTTTAACTTCTTTCCTTACATTTCCATAAACACTCATTGATTTTAACTTTTAATATATTCTTTCATGGTAGAAGTTAGGGGTTTAAGTAGAAATGAGGATTTTGAGAAATTGAGATTTAGACCTCAAATTGAGGTCGGATTTCGAAACTAATCACATAAACGGGCTCGGGGGTGAATGAGTAATCAGGTTTTAGTCCGAAACTTTTGTTGACTTTTTCCAAAAAAAAATTAAAGATTGAATCATTTTCACTTGTGGGTAGTTTCTAAAGCTCATTTGGAATTATTTGAACTATATGTGGTTAGATTTGATTGGTTAGGAGGCTAATTCTAGAGGAAAAGTCGCGATTGGGCATTGATTTGATTGCGAAAGTGAGGTAAGTGTCGTGGTTAACCTTGACTTGAGGGATTAGGATTTGTTGGTCTATTTGCTACGTGTTTTATGTGTGGAGACAACGTATATGTGAGGTGACGGGTACTTATGCGTTGTCATCGGGTAAAGCATGCGGTTGGATCTTGTTTCTTTGTATTTTATTGTTTCGTTAATTATGTTATCCATGATTAGATGAGATTATTACTTCCTTAATTATTCGTTTCGCATTTATTGCTTATTTCAAGGATGTTGAGTATTTTGGAAATTGAAGTTTGATACCTTGACACCATATTTGAAGTTAAATCATTCCCCGCATTGTGTATTGTTCGGATTCTTATTATTACATAGTGAGAACTAGAGTAAAAACACGAAGGGTGATGCCGTGTCATTTCATTCATATTATTACAAGGTGAGGATGAGAGTAAAAGCACGAAGGGTGATGCCGTGCCATTTCATTCTTATTATTACATGGTGAGGTTGAGTGATGCCGTGCCATTATATTCATATTATTGCATGGTGAGGACGATATTAAAAGCACGAAGGGTGATGTCGTGCCATTTTCATATCATTGATTTGACTGATTTTCGATTTTGGTGACTTCGTTATTTCGTGTCTTCATACTTGCCGTACCTACAATATATTCCCCTTTTCGCATATCCCCTCCCAGTTAGTATTTGTCATTTTATTATTATTTTGTTGCTTTACATACACTTGTACAGGTTTATTTTACGTAGGTGGCTTGTCATAACCTCATCACCACCTCGCCGAGGTTATACTCGACACTTACAGAGTACATTGGGTCGGTTGTAGTCATACTACACTTTTACACTTCTTGTGCACATTTTGGTGCTGATCCTAGTAGCTTTCTGCTCGGATCCAGTCGGAGACTTGAGGTATAGCTGCACGACGTCTGCAACCCTGAAGTCCCCTTCCCTTCTATCATTACTATTTTTATTGAGTTTTAAAACAATTGTACTTCGTTCAGACCTTATTTGTAGAACTCTAGATGCTCATGCATTCGTGACTCCATGCTCTGGGATATGTTTAGATTTTGTTGTCCGGTATTATATCACTCTGTTTCATACTTTTATCGTTATTATTGTTAATATTTTTTTTTCAACTATTAAAATTGGATACTTATCTATTTCACGTCTGCTTGCCTAGTAAGTGGATATTAGGCGCTATCACGGTCCCGAGATTGGGATTCCCGGTTGTGACAAGTTGGAAAAGAGCCCTAGGCTGCCTAGGTCTCACGAGTGATGATCAAGCTTAGTAGAGTCTGGAGGATTGGTACTGAGACGTCTATACTTATCTTCTAGAGGCTATAGAGTTTTAGGTAAATTTTCACTTCTTTCTTTCCTATCGTGCAAGTTTATTCTATCATTGATGTTTGAATCATTCCATTCTTGTCCTCTCGCAGATGATGAGAACAAATACAATGTTATACCCCGTGTTTTCGTACGTGAAAGTATGCCATAAGTTAATTGATGAAAGTTCGGGAATGAGATTACCTTGAGATTATAAGTATTACGGTATTTCAAACAAGTGATAAGTAAATTCGTGAAGGTGAGAGGGTAAGCAAATTGAAGAAAACGAGTTTCGTCGAAGTTTGACAATTTGGGATAAAATATGGTCCAAGCTATAGTACCCCGTATTTATGGACTAGTGTCATACAAGGTACTACATGACCATGATAGTAAGGTGTATAAGGTATGTTAAAGGTGGATCATATTTTAAGTAATTTGAGATAATTCTTAACTATGTGGGTAATTGGTTAATGAGAGATTAACAAGTTAATCAAGTAATTAGTGGATAATTAATTCAAATATTTGGATAAGAATAAAGTATCCCAACGTGGCAGCAAGGCCTTGAAGTAATTGTGACTCTTTGGGTCTTGTTAGTTAGGTGGCATGTGTAGGCAATTTTGGATAAAATAAACCACATGAAGTGGGCCCCACACCCATTTAATATAAGGCTTCTTTACTTTAGCATATATCAAATGCTAAAGTATAATCTTAAGGAATTCCATAACGTAAGCTTCCAGGGATCTTCAAGAATTTAATAACACGAGCTTCCATAGATCTTCAAGAATTCAATACCCGTGAGCTTTCATGGATCTTCAGGAATTCAAGATATGATATTCCATAGTGTCTTCAACACTTCAAAAATCCGAGATTTCAGAGCACCTTAATTAACGGGAGATTTTGCAATTTTAAGGGGATACGGTGTAATCTTTCTCAAGAGAATCGACTCAGGTATGTTAAGGCTATCCCTTCTTTCTTTTTGGCATGACCCAATTGATACTGAAAGAAACGAGCAAACGCATAGTTTCCATAAACGACTCTATTCATAGAAATATTAGGGGTGTCTATATTCTTGATTCCCCATGTGAATTATTATTATATCTTTTGATCATGGGTCTCAGAAAAAATACGTATTTGATAAAATATATCCGACATGCATATTATTTTTATGACATTCCGAGAAAATCTTATTAAAGTATTTCTTAAGGCATATTATTTTTATGATAATCCGAGAAAATATTATTAGTGTATTTCTTATGCATTTCATGCATTTATACATATACATTGACTCATGACCAGATAGCGTTATATACGCGTATATGTGTATATTATATGTATATGAGATATGGGAAGAGGTTATGGCGTTATATACGCACCACCACCTGATCAGCTGGTATACGTTGATAATTTACCCACAGTGGCCGAAATGATATGATGGGATGCCCTCAGAGGCTTGATGATATTATGAACGCATATACCTATGCATGGTATGACATTTATACGCATATGCATGACATTATAAAAATAAAATGATTCACAAAGCTATGCAGACGTACATGTCGAGTCTTTTACTCCATGTTTCTCTCATGTCTATTAATTACTAGTTTTCATTCCTTGCATACTCGGTACATTATTTGTACTGACGTCCCTTTTGCCTGGGGACGCTGCGTTTCATGCCCGCATGTCTCGATAGACAGGTCGAGAGTCCTCCAAGTAGGCAATCAGCTCAGCAGAAGATATTGGTGTACTCCATTTGCTCCGGAGTTGCTTGTTTGGTTAGTATGATTTAGATGTGTATGGTTTGGTATGGCGGGGCTCTGTCCCGACCTTTATAATATTTATGTACTCTTAGAGGCTTGTAGACATATGTCGTGTATGTGAAAGATTATACGGCCTTGTCGGCCTATGCTATGACTCTTAGGCCCGTATGTCACGTGTATATGATGATGTAATAAGAAATATACGTTACGTTGGTACTCGGTTGAGTAAGGTACTGGGTGCCCGTCGCGTCCTATTAGTTTACAAGAGTCAGAGGGTCCTCCCTAGATACTATAATGAAAGACTAGCTGAGAAAGTAAGGAAGAAGGCTTCAACCTAAGCTCAGTGACCTAAGGAGGAAATGGTCTTATAACAACAGTCTCACAACAACATCGTATGTACTCCGTAAGAAAGTGGCACCTACCATGGCCAATGAGCAGGAAGTAAAACCAAAATTAATATTCGAGACCATATGAGTTGCACAAAAATCTCAGCATATGTGAGAACTCAGATAAGCTAAGTATGCACGCAACAAAAGGCAAAGACTAGGAAACGCAATTGCTTACATTTGAAGTATACTGAGATAGAACTAAAGGAATTATTCGATTAATGATCAGCCGTAGAAGACTCCGGTATAAGTTAAAAGAAGGAATTCGGTCCAGATCATAGACAGAGGATTGAATCATTAGAAGATTGTATCATGGTTTTCCATAGCGCCCATGAAAGGCTAAAGTAATAACTAACACCATGAGCAGTAGATTGGAAGATAGCGTAAGCCTATATAAAGGTTGATCAGAGGGAAGGGAAAACTAAAGAGTTACATCAGCTAAGTAAACCAAGAATTTGATTATTGGATCCAGAAAATTATAGATCTTATGATTGAGAACATTGCAAGATCACTCTTAATATCAGAGGTACAAGAAAGATAGTACAACAACCATATTCTATAACAACTCTATGAGAAATCCAGTTAGAAGAGTACCAGCTTCATAAGAAGTCAGTATGAAGCTCCCACCGGATTATGTATGCACCAGAGGTGCAAGTATTATAATAGAACTTCAAGTTGTGGATGTGAAATATACCTGTGTGGAAGGGAGGTCATGAAAAAGATAGAAGATGTGATGCAAGATTTTAAGGTAAGTAAGGTAAAAATGAACAATGTACGAGATATTCAAATGCAGAAGGTTGCAAATAATCCATACTATAGATAGAAGGCTAGAAGTGCTGGGATGCAGTATCCAGGAATGGTAGCGGCGTCGTCAATGGTATATTTTCCAGCCTATGGTTTTTATGTATCTATAGGTCTAGTTAAAAGAGTAAAGAAGAGTTAGAGACGACATAATGTCTCGCTTGATGTTCCAGAATAACACGAGGAAATTTATGGTACGAGATTGAAGGAAGGTTGCGAGTAGTATGAATAGATATGTATAGGTCACAAGCTAAAGTATGGTAAAGAGACAAGGTTTTAGGAAGGCAGGAGTAAGGATAATAAAGGGCGAGTGAGAAGGTAACGAGAATTGATAAGTCCTCAGGATTAAGCCCATGAAAACAAGGGAGCTAATGGTCTTTCTAAGTTATAGAAAGCTCAGTATAGCCTGAGTGAACTCAAAGGAGTCTAAGACTAATGGCATTCAGAAGAGATGGAATGTTGCCCTGATAGTCCAATGAGGGTGTAATTGTGATAGATAAAGGATGACGTTTGGGCCTTCAATTGAGTAATGATTTGAAGACGATTTCATGAATTGTACGGGATTAAAATACCCACATAAGTGAATTGCATTGGGATGCTATAAGATACGGTTATTGAACTACAGTATCGACTAAGTGGATCAGGAAAATCACTTCAAATATTCCTCGATGCACGTAAGCCCTAGTGGCAAGGTATTACATAAAAAGTTTCAAGTTATCAATAGTATATTGTAGATCAATATTGAGGTGAATCAACAATGGATGGACAAATGTCACAAAGTATGAGATGAGATTAGACCGTCATCCTTTAGATGAACAGCAGTGAAGAAGCATTAAAAGACTTAGATTTATGCATATGGGATAAGCAACAAAAGTAACCTGGAGTTTGATAGCAGACCTCAGTAACGATAAATCGAGGTAAGAGTTATGGTATAATATGGCCTACTTAGATGAAGTAAAGCTAATGATGCCCAGAGGGACAACTTGACATAATTTTATATATGAACACAAAGTGAAGCCTAGAGATTGGCTAAAAGCTGGAGGAAAGAGAAGAGAAGAGTCGCATAGGCGCACATACAAAGTTAGAGTCGTACATGCTGCATGATAGAAGGTAGCAACAGTTACGAGATTAGAAGAATTTCGACTACAAGTCGTGGTGTGAGAAAGAGGCTTAAAGGGGGGAATGCCCTGGCCTTTAGATTTATTCAAAGAACAGTTGCCTAAATGGAAAGGAGAATATTAAAGTATTCGTAAGGCATAAGTTATGAAAATGATAAGTGCATCAGTCAACATTCGAGGACGAATGTTCCAAATGGGGGAATGATGTTACATCCCATGCTTTCGTACGTGAAAGTAAACCATAAGTAAATTGATGAAAGTTCAGGAATGAGATTACCTTAGGATTATAAGTATTATGGTATTTCAAACAAGTAGTAAGTAAATTCGTGAAGGTGAGAGGGTAAGCAAATTGAAGAAAACAAGTTTCGTCGAAGTTTGACAATTTGGGATAAAATACGGTCCAAGCTATAGTATCCCGTATTTATGGACTAGAGTCATACAAGGTACCACATGACCATGATAGTAAGGTGTATAAGGTATGTTAAAGGTGGGTCGTATTTTAAGTAATTTGAGATAATTCTTAACTATGTGGGTGATTGATTAATTATTGGTTAATGGGAGATTAACAAGTTAATCAAGTGATTAGTGGATAATTAATTCAAATATTTGGATAAGAATTAAATCTCCCAACATGGTAGCAAGGCCTTGAAGTAATTGTGACTCTTTGGGTGTTGTTAGTTAGATGGCATGTGCAAGCAATTTTGGATAAAATAAACCACATGAAGTGGGGCCCACACCCATTTAATATAAGGCTTCTTTGCTTTAGCATATATCAAATGCTAAAGTATGCTCTTAAGGAATTCCATAGCGTAAGCTTCCAGGGATCTTCAAGAATTTAATAACACGAGCTTCCATAGATCTTCAAGAATTCAATACCCGTGAGATTTCATGGATCTTCAGGAATTCAAGGTATGATATTCGATAGCGTCTTCAACACTTCAAAATCTCGAGCTTTCAGAGCACCTTAATTAACGGGAGATTTTGCAATATTAAGGGAATACTGTGTAATCTTTCTCAAGAGAATTGACTCAGGTATGTTAAGATTATCCCTTCTTTCTTTTTGGCATGACCCAATTGATACTGAAAAAAACGAGCAAATGCACAGTTTCCATAAACAACTCTATTCATAGAAATATTAAGGGTGTCTATATTCTTGATTCCCCGTGTGAATTATTATTATATCTTTTGTTCATGGGTCTCAGAAAAATACGTATTTGTTAAAATTTATCCGACATGCATATTATTTTTATGACATTCCGAGAAAATCTTATTAACGTATTTCTTAAGGCATATTATTTTTATGATATTCTGAGAAAATATTATTAACGTATTTCCTATGCATTTCATGCATTTATACATATACATTGACTCATGACCAGATGGCATTATATACGCATATATATGTATATTATATGTATATGAGATATGAAAAAAGGTTATGGCGTTATATACGCACCACCACCTGATCAGCTGGTATACGTTGATAATTTACCCACAGGGGCCGAAATGATATGATGGGATGCCCTCAGAGGCTTGATGATGTTATGAATGCATATACCTATGCATGGTATGACATTTATACGGATATCAATGACATTATAAAAATAAAATGATTCACAGAGCTATGCAGACGTACATGTCGAGTCTTTTACTCCATGTTTCTCTAATGTATATTAATTACTTTTTTTCATTCCTTGCATACCCGGTACATTATTTGTACTGACGTCCCTTTTGCCTGAGGATGCTGTATTTCATGCCCGCAGGTCTTGATAGACAGGTCGAGAGTCCTCCAAGTAGGCGATCTGCTCAGCAGAAGATATTGGTGTACTCCATTTTTGCTCCGGAGGTGCTTGTTTGGTCAGTATGATTTAGATGTGTATGGTTTGGAATGGCGGGGCTCTGTCCCGACCTTTATAATATTTATGTACTCTTAGAGGCTTGTAGACATATGTCGTGTACGTGAAATATTGTATGGCCTTGTCGGCTTATGCTTTGTTTCTTTGCCCCGTATATCACGTATATATGATAATGTAATAAGAAAGATATGTTACGTTGGTACTCGGTTGAGTAAGGTACCGGGTGCCTATCGCGGCCCATCGGTTTGGGTCGTGACATACAACTTCTACAGCCGGGCAGGAGCCAGAGCCCCCTGTTGCAGCCGCTACCAAGAGTAGAGGTCGGGGCCGAGCCAAACCTGAGGCAGATGCAGAGCTCAGCCTAGAGCTCGAGTAGCAGCACCCACAGTGGAGTCTCAGATTGATCATGAGGGCGAGTCCCGACTTAGACTTCACCAGTCGGACCCGCTCAGGTTCTAGAGGGATTTATAGCTAACCTAGTGCTTCAGGACACTCTAGTCCGCTTGGTGGGCCATATGGAGAGTGTGGCCCAGACCGGTGCATTTCTGGTGGCACCAACTGTCTCTCAGGCTGGGGGAGGAGCACAGACTCCCGCTACTCACACTCCAGAGCAGATGGCTCCCATATATGAGACATCAGCAGTTCAGCCAGTTGGACTAGTTCAGCCGGTTCTTACTGCACATACCGGGGAGAGGCCTGGGATGTCTACTGAGGGATTGATGAGATTGGAACAGTTCACAAAGCTCTTCCCTATTCACTTTAGTGGTGCACCTTCTGAGGACCCATATGATTACTTGGACTGTTTCCACGAGGTGTTGCGCAAGATGGGTATTGTTGAGACCAATGGGGTCGACTTTGTAGTGTTCCAGATGACCGTTATGCTAAGATATGATGGAGGGATTATGTGCTGACCAGACCAGCTAGTTCACCTTCACTTACCTGGGATCCGTTTTTGCATCTATTTCTGGAGAAGTTTATTCTTTTTACTCTCAGAAAGGAGTATCGCAGGCAGTTTGAGTGCCTACAATAGGGTAGCATGACTGTTACCCAGTATGAGACCTGATTTGTGGGCCTAGCTCGCCATGCGGTTATTTTACTCCCCACTGAGAGGGAGAGTGTTAGGTGATTAATTGATGGAATTACTTTCAGTATTAGGCTACAGATGGCCAAGGAGACTGGAGATGTTTTTTTCCAAAGGGCCGTAGAGATTGTTAGATGGATCGAGATGGTTCGTGGTCAGGAGAGGGGGTGGTATCTGATAAGAGTCCTCGTCATTTCGGTGGTTTCAATGGTGCCTCATTTGGAGGCAGGGGTACTTTAGGTAGAGGCCATCCTCCCAGGTCGTTTCAGTCAGCATTTCAAGCATCTCACGGTGCTTTAGGTAGTCGTGGTCTTTATGTATCTCATCTTGAGTAGCTAGCCTACAGTGCACCATCAACCCCTATTAGTGTCGTACGATCCAGAGTTATCATGGTGGTTATTCAGGTTGACAGGGCCAGTTCCAGGATCAGCAGTCATAGCAGACAAGGGCTTGTTATACTTGTGGATATCCGAGGCACCTCTCTAGATTTTGCCCCAGGTCACAGGGCGACATGCCACAACAGAGTTCTCATGCCATGGTTCCGGTACCGATTGCTTCACCGCCCGCTCAGCCAGCTAGGGGTGGAGGTCAGGCTGCCAGAGGTAGAGGTCAGACCATTAGAGGTGGAGGTCAGGCCATTAGAGGTAGAGGCCAGCCAGCTAGAGGCCGTCCGAGAGGCAGAGGTCAGAATGGTAGGCCCCAACCCTGGTTTTATGCATTCCCAACTAGACCTAAGGCCGAGTCATCTGACGTTGTACCACTCACTTGGACTCAGTTGTCAGAGATATTTTTGAGGGAGTTTATGCCCCAGACCATCAAGGATGCGTGGCGCACAATGTTCGAGCAGATGCGTCAGGGCACCATGATGGTGTCAGAGTATGCCATCGGGTTCAATGAGTTATCCCGTCATGCACCTACTTTGGTTCCTACAGTCAGAGAGCGAGTCCGCAGATTTATTGAGGGGCTTAGTTATGGTCTTAGATTCAGCATGGCTCAGGAATCGGGGACTGATACTCTCTTTCAACAGGTTGTGGAGATTTCCTGGAGGTTAGAACATATTCAAGGTTAGGAGAGGGAGGATAAGGAGGCCAAGAGGTCTCGAGGGTCTGGATGGTTCAGTGGATTCTACTCTTCAGCTATGACCCATCGCGGCGATGGCTCGGGCAGTCGGCCAGTCTAGTCCGCACTTCAAACTACTCGTTGTGCTCTAATTAGTCAAGGACCTCAGGTGGTCATATGGGGCAGTCATCTTTTAGTGCACCACCTGTACGAGGTTCCTATATAGGTTATTCTAGTTATGTGGCACAGACTCAGTACCAGCAGCCACGCCCGCAGAGGGATTGCTATGAGTGTGGCGATATTAGGCACATCATGAGAGATTGTCCCAGACTCGGGAGAGGCGGATTTCATCAGAGCACTCGGGCTATGGGCTCTATTCCAGTTGCTATTCCACTTACACAGCCAGTTAAGGGTGGAGGACATGCAGGTAGAGGGCACCCTAGAGGGGGAGGCCCGGCCCGTTGATATGCTTTATATGGTAGGGCTGAGGCCGCTGCACCAGATGGTGTCGTTACAAGTATGGATTCGATTTGTCGTAGAGGAGCAAAAGCTTTATTTTGATCCGGTTCTATTTATCGGAGAGTCCTTCTATCTTTCTTCATATATGAGTGTGTTTCGTGATTCTTGTACTCTGCTTATGTGTTTACCTCTGTTGAGAGACTCTATAGTGGTAGCCCGTGTCTATCATTTCGGTTTGCTCCCTATTTAGAGTTGTGAGACTAGAATGAACTTTCTATTACTAATTACGAAAAGTTTTGATATGATATCTGGATGGTTTGGTTATGATTTGTGACTTAGGTGCTCTACCAGTATGGGAAGTCCATTACGTGTTGTGATTTTATTGTGCGAAATTGAGTTGGTAAAGTTTTCGATTGGTGTGATGTGTATTCTACTTGTGATTCAGAGTTGGGAATGGGATCCTCACATTTTCGTGTGGTTTGATATGTTTGAACCGGGCTACGTGCCGCAGTGGAGTTATATTAGGATGAGATCCTTGTGATTAGTTCATATGTTTTGATTCTCCCTTGTGGAATGGATCCGTAGTATGGTAATGATAGAGAGTTGTGCCTGTCGGACTTGTTTGATAGTTCTCTCATGTGTTTCTCTTTCCAAATTCAATCATATTCGCATTGTGCTTATTGGGTTTAGCTTGCGAGGTATGTGCCTAGGTGGCGTTGGGTGTGACTTGTTGATTTAGGTGAGTAGTTATGAGACCTTCATGTTTCTTGCATCGTTGTTAGTGTCGTGAAGGTTTGGGACAAGGTTTGAACTGATATGAGGTTATTTGTCGATGTTGGATTTGATTATGGGCAACTATTATGGCCAGAGATGTTGTTATGGGCATATGGGTGATGTATAACATCGGGTGGTCATACCTGGTGGGTGTATGCATGAGTTGTGGCAGTTGGTTGAGGTTGATACATTGTTTTTATGGAATCGGGTCTTGGGGAAATGATCAGATGGTGAAAATTTTAGTTCTAAGGCTTATCGGTGTGGGTGGAAGGAATAATCTTCAGTTGAGATGGGGTTATCGGGCCTATGTGGATTGGGGTTACATGGTTTCACTCGTGAGTATATGTATGGCGAGTATATTCAGTGATTTGATGACTTCAGAACAGTTCTTGGCACATTCGAGGATACATGTTTGTTTAAGAGGGGAGGAATGTAACGGTTCGACCGGTCGTGTTGAGAATTAGCATTTCGTTCAGTAGCTTAAGGTCTCGAGTATCTTTGTATTGTGTATTAAGACTTGCGTGTGCGGTCAGATTCGGTTTTCGAATGATTCGGGATTGATTTAGAAGAATAATTCTTATTTTAGAAGCTTAAGTGGCAAGAGTTGAGCGGAGTTTGACTTTTGTATAGATGACTCCAGAATGGTGTTTTGATGATTCCAATAGCTTCGTATGATAATTTTGGACGTAGGAGTATGTCCAGATTTTGATTTGAAGGTCCGTAGGTTGTTTTGATGTATTTTGGCGAAAGTTAAAAAGTTGAATGTTTGGAAGATTGAATGGTTTCACCGAGAGTTGACTTTGTTGATTTTGGGTTTGGATTGCGATTCCAGGAGTTGGTATAGCTCCATTGTGTCATTTGGGACTTGCATGCAAAATTTGAGATCATTCCTGGTTGATTTGATATGATTCGACATGAGTTGTAGAAGTTGAAAGTTCACTAAGTTCGATTTGAGGTGCGATTCATGGTTTTGATGTTGTTATATGTGATTTGAGGCCTCGAGTAGGTCTGTGTTGTGTTTTGGAAATTGTTTGTATGTTCAGACGAGGTCCCGAGGGTCTCGGGTGAATTTCAGATGTGATTCGGATCATTGGGAAACATGTTGGTTATGGCTAGTTTGGGTCTGGGATATGCTGTCATCGCACCTACGGAAAATAGGTTGTAGGTGCGTATCCGCAAGTTCGGTTAAGGAGGCTCAGGAGCAAAAAAGCTGAGTTGGGGAAAGAAATCTCATATGCGGAAGTTGTGGTACACCTGCGGGTGAGCAAAAGCGAGTCGGGTTACGCAGAAGCGGAGCTTGACCTCGCACCTGCGATATCGCAAAAGCGAATATTCTTCCACAGGTGCGAAAGGTCGGTATTATGGGCGTTTTCGCAGAAGCAGAGGTAGGGCTGCACATGCAGTTACGCAGAAGCAGGGAATTGGCCGCAAGTTCAAATTACCTGGGCAGATTTTATTTAAATATCGAGGGTTGGTTGTTTTTATCACATCTTGAGTTATAGACCTCGGTTTTGGGCGATGTTGGAGGGGATTTTCACCATTTGGATTGGGCTAAGTGTTCTTGACCCGAATTTGATTATATTTCATGATTCTATCTTTGTTTTTATCATTAAATTAGTTATTTGAATTGGAAAAATTAGGGGGTTTTGTAAAAACTTTCTAAAACACAAAAATGATGATTTGAAGGCCGATTTGATGTCGGAATCGGATAATTTTGGTATGGTTGGACTCGTATCGGAATAAGTGTTCAAATTTTGTGAGTTTTGTTAGGTTCTGAGGTGCGGGACCGGGGTTGACTTAAAGATTGAAACTTTATTATCCAGAATTGTTTCCTATGATTTTTATTTATGATATTAAGTTATTTTGGCTAGATTCGAGCCGTACGAAGGTTGTTACACACGAGACGATCATTTAGAGTATTGATTTAGCTTCTTTGAGGTAAGTATCTTTCCTAACTTTTTATGGGGGAACTACCCCTTAGGATTTGGGATTTATTGTATTATTTGAATTATGTGAAAGACGTGTACGCGAGGTGACGAGTGCGTACTCGGACTTATATGTGAAAATTGACTGGTTTAGACTCTTAGGCTTCTTTCATGTATTTATCTGAAGTTGTTAGTACATGTCATATCTTTTACTTGTCAAGTTTACTCTTATATGTTTTATTTGAAGTTGTTACCACTTTTATTATTATGAGACTTCCTTTATTGTTGAGTTATTCTTAATTGAAATTGTTGTTACATGATATCCTTTTGTTGCCGGGTTATTCTCATGTATTTAGACGTAGTTGTTAGTTTATGTCATCTCTTTCGTTGTTAGCTTATGTCATACTCTAGAATTCGAAGTAGTCATTGCATGAAAATACTTTCATTATTGGGGTTATTCTTAAGTAATTACTTGAAGTTGAAGTTATTGAAAGCCATTAACATGTTTTAGTTAAATTTGTTGTTTAATGGGATATTGTTCATTTGTTGAGTTACCTTCCCCGTTCACTTGTCTGTTGTTGAGATTTTATGCACATCGTGTTTGAGTCGTGGCTATGTGATGTGGTGATATTGGTATTGTTGTTGTTTAGAGGTTGTGGCCTATGGGCACTTGTGGTACGAGTTGATATGTCGTGTTGTTGTGATGTTAACACATGTGAATTTGTTGTGTGGATTGATTGTTGTTATGCGGAGCATAAGGGTGGCATCTCATTATGTGGAGTATAAGGGTGACATCTTACTGTTAATGACTGTATGCAGCGATACGGGTGGCTATTGTATTATTGTTAAGGCGGAATGATACAAGTATTTATAGGAGTGATACAGGTGGCTATCGGAGTGATACGGGTGGCTATTATATTAAATATCTAGGTTGGGCGATAAGGGTGGCTATTATGATGTTATCAATACGAAGAGATAAGGATGACTATGTCAGGGATAATATGTATTGGCCTGGGGGCATTATGTTGATTATATTTGTGTGATGGTGTGATTTTCCTTGTGCATGTCATGCACCTTACGTGACTTGTTGTGTTGCTTTCAATGAGCTACTCGATGTCTTTGATATTACTTATTGACTTGGACTGTGATAGTACGCTCACACAAGCATACACCATAGCATGCCACGTATACCAGTTCAAGAGTATGAAACGTAACATTCATTGATCATGCCCATATGTTCTTGTATTATCTGCTTCCTTTGTGATATTGATCCTGTGACCACGCCGGGCAGATTGTGATTGTAAGCCTGTGACCATGCCAGACGGATTGAGATATTGGCACGTGAGTTGTCCGTGCGGTGGTGATTGAAAATGTGAGCACGAGATGTCGTAAGCGTATGATTCGTGATTTGGGACTCGTGACTTGTGATTATGAGATGAGGTATCTCAGAGTAATTTCGTTGTGAGACTTGTGTTAGAACGCCTTGATTAATTGGTTGTTATTTATTTTCCTTATTATATCACATGTTGATTTTTGCATCCATTTACTGATTCCTACTTTCATTATTAGCGTTATACTTCTATACTACACACGTTATTTTGACTAGTAGGTGTCTTGACTTGTACCTCGTCATTACTCCACCGAGGTTAGTCTTGATACTTACAGGGTATCGACCGTATTGTACTCATACTAAACTTCTGCATATTTTTGTGCAGATCCAGGTATTGGAGATATCGGACTCAGGTAGAGTTAGCTGCTCGATCGTGAGGATTCAAGGTAGAGCTGCTTGGTCGTCACAGTCCCTTGGAGTCATTTCCTTTTTTTTATTGTATTGTAAGTTTGTTATCCGAACAATATTATATTTCGATTTTTGAGATCTTTCTATGTATTCAGCTAAAGTTCGTGACTCCGTATTACCTAGTCTTGGGAGGTTGTTGTAATTATTGCCGCGTAGGCTTGTTTCACCTTTATTTCGATTTTTATATTAAACTTTATTTTAAAATATCATTGTTAAACTAGCTTAGTTATTGTAAGTAATCAACTTACCTAGTCTTAGAGACTAGATGTCATCACAACGCCTAAGGCGAAATCTCAGGTCGTGACAGACGCCGTGTCCTGAAGCTTGAGCGAAATTGGCTAATCTTTAAATACATTGTAAACTATGAATATATTTTAAACAACATACTTAAAGTGGGTACATGGTGTCATTTTCACAATATTAACAATTAAGAAACAATATTCGTTAAGGAATAGGACAGCCAAGTATTGACATGTACGTTATTTCAAGTGATCTATATAAATATATAAAGTAGGGAAATAGGAGATGAGTTAGTACCTCTCTTTGGCCAAAAATCATATTTATCTTTTATCTCAATTTTTTGATTTTTTTTTTCCTCTTATCTATATATAACTACATTAAAAAATTGTATCAGCGAGGTAAGCACATAAACTGTCTACCTATATCTATATTATATTAAAAGCACGAAGGCCCTTAGCGAAATGTCGTTCGTCTTTTTTACCCTTTGAAAATAGAGTTCGCATCGGATAAAAAAGTCATTGACTTCAAAATCAACTAAATTGTAGGCATTAAATTTTTCATTATTTGTATTACTTTGTAAGAATTCCTAATATATAAGACTTTAAATTCAATTAAGTCTTACCATATAAAAATCCTTTTCTTATGTAAACGAAAACATGAATATAATATTATTTGTGATATTTAAGAACGTTCTCGCCGATATTCGTCAATAAAGTATCTATTATTTTATTATATAGTTTTAAAGTTTAATCTTATTGGTATTTAATATTCCCCAATAAGGACGCAAGATATCAGGAAAATAAAGACAATAGAAAAAACAAATACAGAAAGTTGTTTCAGACATGGAAACTCCAACACGATTGATTCTGTATTTTGTTGATTTACTATATCAACCTCTGCCAGAACAGTTCATGAAAATTAATTCTTAAGTGTTTCTTAAAAGCTTGATTGATAGTTTATATCCCTTTAATTACTTTTCAAATGAAATTTGATTCGTGAGTATTTTGATAATATATATACTTTTTCTACAAATAGCGTCTACTGCTAGGTTTAGAAATAAATTTCGTTAGTCATAAAATTTAATTCATAAATATTTTAGTAAGAACTTCATTGATAATTTATCTTTTTAGCTAGAAAATTTGATTCAATAAAAGTGTTTCTACCCTATTTTTCCAAGTAATAGTGTCTATTATTAAGTTTAAAAATAATAGTTATTTATTTGCAATAAGGATTCTCAAGTAGCTGTTTGTTTTGTTTCTTTTTTGTTACAATCCAACAAATCTTTTTAGGAGATATTTTAACTTAAAAATCACATAGACATCTTTTAAATCCACATAATACTTACAAATAAAATAACGATCACCATGAAAGTAAACATTCATTAGAACTATAATTAAATTAAATGGAAGGTAAATACTTTGTACATATCACATTCAAACCCTTATCTAAAATATTGATCGATTTTTTATCTTTTAAAAATAAATTTCATATTACACAAAATTATAAATTTTAATTAGTTTGAAAGTAGACATTCATTAGAGCTATAATTAAATTAAATGACTCGTAAACACTTTGTACATATCACATACAACCCCTTATGTGAAATATTGGTCGATTTTTTTATCTATTAAAAATAAACTTTATATTAGAAAAAATTATAAATTTTAATTAGTTTCATAATATTTAGGCTTTTGAAGTCACTTAACATTTTGGTTATGAATTATTTTTCTTGTTTAAACTATATAAAATTCCAAATATAATTTAATTGAGAAATATTTTAATTATGTAACTCTTTTTCTTATTGGAATTGTGTAAATTAAAATAAAATGATCCTTGTTATTCACTTTCGAATTAGCAAAGAGAATTATTATCTTCCACCGCATAGAACCTATATTGCTACTTTTATAATTTTCAGCTTATGTTTTTCTCCAAAGTACTATAAGATTGTACCTTAAATTCATTTAGTATTTCTTATATAAAAAGTTTCTAAAAGATTATTTATATCGGTACAAATTTAAGTTTAATATATTGACGGAGATCACTAAAGATTTTTTATGTGGAAGTTTATTCTTTTACTGAGTTAACTAAACAAGATCACCAATCATAACTTTTAGAAATTTATACTTTTTTCTTTTACGTGTAACGATCCGATCGGTTGTTTTGAGCTTTAGCGCGTCGTTCGGCAGTTTGAGGCTTCGAGTAGTTTCACTTCAGGTATTATAACTTGTACGTACGGTCGGAATTAACTTGGAAAGAAAAAAAGTTCGAAGTTGACTTGGAAAGAAAATTTAAGTTGGAAGAATCGACTAAGGTTTGACTTTTGAGTAAAAAATCTCGGATCGGGATTTGAAGGTTCCAATATGTTCGTATGCAGATTTCAGACTTAGGCGTATGTTCGGATTGAGTATCGGGTCGCCCGGGAGCATTACAACGCTTATTATGAAAAGTTGACATTTTAAAGGTTTTAGAATTTTTTAAGTTTGATTTGAAGTGAATTTTCTATGTTATCGATGTCCGTTTGGGGTTCCGAGCCTTGAAATAGGTTCGTATCGTGATTTGTGACATGTGTGCACAATTTCAAGTCATTCCGAATTGATTTTGATACGGTTCAGCACAAATTATAAAAGTTAAAAGATTTGAAAACTCATAATTCGATTCGAGGCGCAATTCGTAATTTCGATGTGGTTCGATGTAGTTTGAAGCCTCGACTATATTTGTATCATATTTTAGGACGTATTGCTATATTTGATTGAGGTCCAGTGGACCCCAGGTGGATTCCGGGTGGTTAACAGATTGTTTGAAAATTTTTGTAAAAGTTGGTTTTTGGCAGCCACCGGTGTCATCGCATCTGCGATGAAGTTGATCGCAGATACTCAATCGCATAAGCGAAGCAGCGTTTGCAGAAGAGAAATTTGGAAGGACTGGCAAAGGTCACAGGTGCGAAGCATTTCCCGCGCCTGCGTGATCGCAGATGTGGTCTTTGGCAACGCTGAAGCGACTGGGAAGGGACAAGGCATGGATCGCAGAAGGGAAAATCTTTAGCGCAGAAGCGGCAGGCTTCGCAGATGTGCAAATGAGACTTGCACCTGCGATGGCGCAGAATCGGAATTATTTTCGCAGGTGCGAGAGTGCGATTGGGCAGTGGGCTTCACAGTAGCGGCGATAGCGTCGCTGAAGCGATGTGCAGATGCGCTAATCTGTCCGCAGAAGCGAAACTGGGCAGATTATTAAGGGATCAAACTTGGTCATTTTCCTCATTTCGTTTTGGATTTTTTGGAGCTCGGTTTTGTGCAATTTTGGAGGAGTTCTTCATGACTTTGACTTGGGTAAGTGTTCTATATCCTAAAGTGATTATATCTCATAAATCCATGGTTATATTCATCATTTATTTCGAATTTAATGGAAGAAATTAAGAAACATTGTGAAATCTTCCGAAAGTGTAAATTGGAGATTTGGAGGACGATTCCTCGTCTGAATTTGATAATTTTAGTATGGTTGAACTCGTATCGGAATGAGTATTTGCATTTCGTGAATTTTCATCGGGTTCTGAGAAGTGGGCCTGAAGATTGACTTTGTTGACTTTTTGAGCGGAGTTGAGAATTATTTTAAATTGTTAAGTTATATGCATTGGAGTATATTTTGATTATTTTGCACATTGTTTGACTAGTTTTGGATCGTTTGGCTTTGAATTGAAGAGTTAGTACGGCATTGGAGCTGGTTATAGAACTTCGGAGCTAGGTAAGTCTCCTGTCTAACTTTGTAAGGGGGAAACTACCCCCTAGGTGATGTAATTATTATGTGCTATTAGCTGCGGGTGCTACATACGCACGAAGTGACAAGAGTCCGTACATAGCTAAAGCATGTTTATGTTCGGGTAGACTTAGGACTTTATCATGTACTATTTGAAATACTTGAATCCAATCTGCTGGATTAATTAATTGAAATTATAATTGAATTGATTTAGAAAAATATACATATATATTAGGACGAGCTTTATTACCTTGAGTTGTTGGCAAGTTATTTGAGAAACGGTAAAGGTTAAATGCGCTTCGTACCCATGTACTGTATTGTAAGCACGTGTCTCGTAATTCGATGATTTCCTTCTTTTTTTATGGAGCGGGCCGAACGCTTCTGCAGTATAATAGATGCATCTATGGTTCATGCCGCTCGATCCTTGGCAGTGTACTTATTATTCTGGATTGGGCCGAACGACCTCGGCATAATCATGCGTTATATCGCTGGTAGTTCGAACATTCACGAGATTATCTTTCCACTGATGCCCAATATTTTATATGGTATTCCTTATTCACTTAATATTTGGCACTTGACATTTTCTGAGTTGTTAAGGTAGAATACAAGATTGTGAAATTCATACTTTAAAAAGAAATATTTGAAAGATTATGTAACTTACATATTTACCCCATTATTGTTGTGTGCTTCATATCGCTTTATAATTTATTATATTGCTTTATTGGACCTCTAGTATGTGTCGATGTCGACCCCTCGTCATTACTTTTCCGGGGTTAGGCTAAATACTTACTAGGTACGCGTTGATTTACGTAGTCATGCTGTACTTCTGCACTAAACGTTCAGGATCTGATAGGTTGAATTGGCGGTTATCTTGGCGCGTAGGCGCAACTGTTGGGCAGACTTTATGGTGAGCTACAATCCATGCTACATATCGCAGCCTGATAAGTGAGGATTTTGACTACTTATTAGAGCCTTTTAGCTTCATTTTAGTCCAAAAGCTATTAATTGTGTTCACGAAAACTGATGAAATGTACTTAATTGCAGGAATATTGGAAGATGAGCTCCCGAGATGAAATCCAACTCACGAAGGAGTAACCTGAACTCAAGGACAAAAATAGGCATAAAAGCTCAAAGTGCGGACCGTAGAATATCATCTGCGGCCGCAAGTCGTGAAGCAATTCCATCAGAAAATGTTGCAAGATGCAGACCACACACAAATTGTGTGGCCGCAGAAGCTTGGTTAGAGCAAACGTTCAGAGAACCTCCATCTCAAAGTGCGGACCGCACAATTATTGTGCGGCCATAGAAGAAGAGTCACGCGGCCGCACTCATAATTGTGCGGACCGCAGAAGAGCAAGGTGCGGCCACACTCAGAATTGTACGGACCGCAGAAAGAAAGCAGTGCGACCGCAGATCAGAATTATGCGGCCGAAGATTTCCACTCCTGTCAAGCTGAAGAAAAGTGCGGACCGCACATGGAATTGTGCGGCCGCAGAACCTCCGAAAGGGCATTTTTGTTCGAAAATTCTAGCTTTGTATAAATAGAAGAGTTTCACTTTTTTAGGTTAACTTTTGACATCAGCTGCTACAATAGACTGTTTCTTTTACTCTTTTTGGTAGTTTTTGCTATTTTGAGCTTTTTGAATATTAATTTCATTATTTTAGTTATCAATATGGGTTTAATTATCATTTCAACTCCTATTGCTTCTAGTTTGAGTATGAGTAGCTAAATTTTCACTAGGGTGGTGACTCAACCCTAATGTATAAACTTAATGGGTGTTTGATTTATTGCTTGTTTATGGTTGGGTGTTTATTATCTAGCCTTGTTCTTGTTTTTATTTGAAGAATTAATGGCTGCAAACATTAATTTATGCCTATTTGACTTAGTCTCTACTTGAGAAAGAGAGACATAGTCTAGGATAACTTGGCTAGCAAGAAATTAGGTCAATCGAGAGATTGATAAGCCCAATTAAAGGGTTGAACCTAGAGATAATAAAACCCGACTTGAACTTCTTATCAACTATTTTGTTCAATACCCATTTGGACTTGAAAAAGCCAAATTGGGCAAAATCACTCTCTGACCGAGACGTATTGAGTGTGTACTTAAGTGTTGATAGCTATAATATACCCCGACCAACAAAACAAGCTTTACAGTTTACAACCCACTAGGCAAACACCTAGGTGAAGGTCATAGCCCTAGGCCTTTTATATCATTTGGAAAATAACAAAAGCAATTTCCTAGTTTCATTCTTTGAATCGCAATCGTAGTTTAGTTTAGATTTTTAAACAAAACCAAATATTGCGGAAGTGAAAATTTAGATATATAAACTCACGTGCTAAGATATATACTACTAACACCCATCCATATAACTCCCTGCGGAATTTGACCCCGACTCTTGTTGAGTATTACTATTGCATCGACCTCTTTCATAACCTCAAAGTGAGAAGTGAAATTGAACGAGATCCGCTTTTGGCGCCGTTGACGGGGAGCTAAAAATAGCTATATAGTTAGGTGTGTGTTTGGGATATCTTCTTTTCCTTCCTTGTTACTAGCGTGGGAGTGTTATAGGTGTAATCATGACAAACAACAATATCGTAAACATAGCCGTGGGGGATGTGGATGTTGAGGACGATCAAATGGATGAGGTCGCTCTTAAACCTAAGGCCAATCGACGAGGCCGACAACCTCAAGACAATGTACCCGCTCCACTCCCACCTCCACCATGAGCGGCTCCACCCCGGGTGTTGTCGAATGAAGGGTATGAAATTGCTATAGTCACTTCTCGTATTAGGGCGGGCAACTTCCAAATAACCAACGTGATGCTCACTTTGCTCGAGCAACGAGGGTTCTTCACCGGTGCACCGGGTCAAAATGCATATAAACATTTGAAGAAGTTCATAGATACGTGTTGGGGGAGCAAACAAACAAATGTCTCCGAGGATGCTTTGAGGCTAAGGCTTTTTCCCTTCTCTCTACGGGGAAAAGCTTTAGATTAATTGAAACGTTTTCCAAATCATTCCATTGATAATTGGGATGAACTAGCGGAGAAATATATTTCAAAGTACTTCTCTCCCAGGCACATGACTATTCTTCGGGATGAAATTCTAGCATTCAAGCAAGAGACCAATGGGAAAGGTATAGAACAATGGTGAAAGAGTGCCCCAACAATGATATGATGGAGAACATGATTCAACAAACTTTCTATCGAGGGATCAATACCACCAACCAATGTGTAGTGAACCAACTTGCCGGTGGAAACTTCATGACTACGCTCTATGCGGAGGCGTGTGATATTTTGGATGAGACGGCATATACTTCATCGACGTGGCAATCTAGAGGCAATGTTCCACAAGGTGATCCAAATGTGAGTCATCTTCATAAAGAGTTACATTACTATGAACAAGCCATAGCCGAGTTGACAACCACCATGAACCAATTGGCAAAGGCTCAACTTCAACAAGTACAAAACCCGAGGCAAGTCAATGATATGGAAGGAGTCAATATGATGGTAAACAAGAGAAGAACAAGAAGTCGGCAGGTGCAAAAAGAGTGGAAAATCTTGTGCAAGATGATAGTGGATTTGATCAAGGTGATTCTTACAATGATCAAGAGGAATAGGTCTAATATGTGAATAACTTTCAAGGGCAAAGAAACAACTTCCAAGGCCCTAGTCAACAACAATGGAGACCTTCAAATAATCAAGGCAATTGGAATTCTAACAACCAAGGTAATTGGAATAGTGGAAACAATCAAGGCAATTGGAGTGGAAGCAATAACCAAGGGAATTGGCAAAACAATAACAATCAAGGCTATTGGGGAGGCAATAACCAAGGCGGGTGGAACAACAACCAAGGAAATCGGGGGTCGGGTTTTCAAAGGCTCCCGATGAATCAATAACCGAGCAACCCACCTCCTTATCCTTCTCATGGTCATAGTTCCTCTAACAATGAAATGAGTCATATTGAGAACATGTTCAAGCAAATAATAGAGAAGAATGCTGATTCCAATGCCCAACTTTCTTAACATAACACGTCAATCCGAAACTTCGAAGTGCAAATGGGTCAATTCTCTCAAGCTTTAAATTCTCATCCTAAGGAGGCACTACCAAGTGATACGGTGGTGAACCTGAAGGGTGGGAACAATACGGGGCATGCCATGGCCGTTACTACAAGAACTGGAAGAGGTGAGAATGTACCTACCTCAAGTCAAAGGCAACTTGTGGATGATGAGCAACTGGTAGAGGAAGAGGAGATCCCAAACAATGTTGTGCACGGAAATGAGGAAGTGCGGATTGATATTTATGACACGATGGAAGAGACTCAAGAGGATGTGCACCCATCTAGGGATCATGTGATTGACATATTGGAACCTGTAGTGCAAAAAGCTAAGGCACCATTGCCTAAGCCACATCCTCTCTATCCTCAAAGTCTTGCCAATAAAAATGACGAGAATCAATTCAAAAAGTCCATTGATATGATGAAGAGTCTCTCGATAAATGTGCCATTAGTTGAAGCGTTGGTGCAAATGCCCAGATATGCAAAATTTATAAAGGACTTGGTGACAAAACAACGGTCGATGAATTTTGAAACTATCAAAGTCACTCACTAGGTGAGTGCAATTGTGCATTCGATGGCTCCTAAGTTGGAAGATCCCGGTGCGTTCACAATCCCTTGTACCATTGGAAGTGTCGAGTTTGCAAAGGCTCTTTGTGATCTTGGGGCGAGTATCAGTTTGATGCCCTATTTGGTTTTTAAGACATTGGGAATAGGGCAACCAAGACCCACATCTATGAGGTTACAAATGGCTGATCGTACAATGAAGAGACCGTTGGGGGTGATTGAGGATGTATTGGTTCGAGTTGACAAGTTCATTCTCCCAGCGGATTTTGTTATTCTTGATTGTGAAGTGGACTATGAGGTCCCGATTATTCTTGGTAGACCTTTCCTTGCTATGGGGAAGTCTCTTGTTGATGTGGAAGCCGATGACCTCACCTTCCGAGTGGGTGATGAAAAGGTAGTGTTCCACGTGTGCAAATTTATGAGGTAACCGAATAGCAATGAAGTGTGTTCGTTCATGGATTTGGTGACCGATATGATTATTGATGATACAAGTGCCACGATTAATGCGGGTGACATGTTGGAGGACGTCTTGCTAAATTTTGATGATGATCATATGGATGGCCTCATAGAATGTGTTAATTCTTTGCAAGGAATGGGATCGTACAACTATGCACCCCGAAAGCTTTCCTTGGATATTGAGAATAGAAAAACTCCTCCTACAAAGCCTTCAATTGAAGATCCTCCTATCTTGGAGTTGAAGCCATTGCCTCAACATCTCAGGTATGAATTCCTTGGCCCTTGTTCTACTTTACCAGTTATTATTTCCTCTTATTTGACTAACGTGCAGGTTGATTCTACATTAGCGGTTCTCCACAAGAGGAAGAAAGCTATTGGGTGGACTTTGGCGGATATTCGGGGAATAAGCCCCGCATTTTGCATGCACAATATTAACTTGGAGGAAGATCCCAAACCCTCCATTGAACATCAAAGGAGACTCAATGAAGCCAGGCAAGACGTGGTCAAAAAAGAGATCATAAAGTGATTAGATGCCGGGGTTGTCTACCCCATTTCTGACAGTTCATGGACTTCTCCGGCGCAATGTGTTCTGAAGAAGGGGGGCATAATTGTAGTCACCAATGATAAGAACGAGTTGATTCCAACAAGAACGGTGACTGGGTGGAGAGTGTGTATGGACTATCGGAAGCTAAACAAAGTCACAAGTAAAGACCATTTCCCACTACCCTTTCTTGACCAAATACTTGATAGGTTGTCCGGCCTGGAGTTCTATTGCTTTCTAGATGGATATTTGGGCTACAATCAAATCCTTATTTCCCTGGAAGATCAAGAGAAAACAACTTTCACTTTTCCCTATGGCACTTTTGCTTTCAAGCGAATGCCATTTGGCTTGTGCAATGCACCGATCACTTTTTCAATGGTGTATGATGGCGATCTTTACGGATATGGTAGAGGACTACCTTGAAATATTCATGGATGACTTTTTGGTAGTCGGGGATTCCTTTGATGATTTCTTGGAAAATTTGGATAAAGTATTGGCAAGGTGTGAAAAAACGAACTTGGTGTTGAATTGGGAGAAATACCATTTCATGGTCGAGGAGGTCATTGTCCTTGGCCACAAAATTTCAAAGAAGGGAATTGAGGTCGACAAGGCGAAAATAGAGGTGATTTCTAAACTTCCACCTCCAACATCCGTGAAAGGAGTGAGAAGTTTCTTGGTTCGCGCATGGTTCTACCGGTGCTTCATAAGAGATTTTTCCAAAGCGGTGAACCCCTTGTGCAAGCTTTTGGAGAAAGATGCTAAATTTCACTTCAATGATGATTGCATAAGAGCCTTTTAATTGCTCAAGCTCAAGTTGACAACAACTCCGATCATCATCGTTCCTAATTGGAGTATTCCTTTTGATCTCATGTGCGATGCTAGTGATGTAGCAGTTGGAGCAGTTTTGGGGCAACGTATCAATAAGATTTTTCATCCGGTCTACTATGCTAGTAAGACCATGAATGATTCCCAAGTCAATTACACTGCTACCGAAAAAGAGCTCCTTGCCATTGTGTTTTCTATTGAAAAGTTCTGCCCATACTTGATGGGTGCAAAGGTTATTGTTCATAGAGATCATGCCTCACTTTACTATCTTATGAGCAAGAAAGATTCAAAATCTCGGTTGATGAGATGGGTGCTATTGTTGCAAGAGTTTGATATTGACATCCAAGATCGAAAAGGGAGTGAAAATCAAGTGAAGGAACACTTGTCTCGTTTGGAGGAGGAGGGGAGGCCGCATGATGGCCTTGAAATCAATGACTCCTTCCCCGATGAGCAACTCTTGGCTATTTCAATGAAGGAAGTGCCATGGTTCGCCTCTAGCAAACTAACTTGTGTGTGGAATCATCCCGGATGAATTCTCTTCAAATCAAAGGAAGAAGCTCAAACGGGATTGTCAAGATTATTATTGGGATGAGCCTTACCTCTTCCGGATTTGTACGGATGGGGTAATTAGAAGATGTGTACTGGATGAAGAGCAAAATGTTATTTTTGAAGCTTGTCACTCTTCGCCTTATGGTGGTCACCATGGAAGAGCAAGAACAACGGCTAAAGTGATAAGTTACGGTTTCTATTGGCCCACTCTCTACAAAGATGCAAGTGATATGGTGAAAAGATGTGATGAATGCTAACGGGCCGGTGGAATCTCGAAGAAGAATGAAATGCCTCTCACTACTATTTTAGAGATTGATATCTTTGATGTGTTGGGTATTGACTTCATGGGTCCCTTTGTAAGTTCTTGTGGAAACACCTACATCTTGGTCGCGGTTGATTATGTGTCTAAATAGGTTGAGGCCATTGCTCTACCCAACAATGAAGTGATCGCATTTTTGAAGAAGAATATTTTCACAAGATTTGGTACTCCGCGAGCTATCATAAGCGATGGGGGGTCGCATTTTTGCAATAAGGCTTTTGACACCTTGCTTAACAAGTATGATGTCACTCATAAAGTTACAACTCCCTGTCATCCGCAAGCTAGCGGTCAAGTGGAAGTCTCTAACCAGGAGATAAAGAGTATCTTGTCCAAAACAGCGAATGTTAACCGGATGGATTGGTCAAAGAAGCTTGATGATGCACTATGGGCTTATCAGACTGCTTTCAAAACTCCTATCGGGATGTCTCCATACCGGTTGGTGTTTGGCAAAGATTGTCATCTTCCGGTGGAACTCGAGCACAAAGCCAAGTGGGCTTTAAAGAAGTTAAATCTTGATTGGGATGCAGCCGCTAACTTGCGGGTTGCATAATTAAATGAATTAGATGAGTTCCGGTATCATGCATATGCAAGTTCGTCCTTGTACAAAGAGAAAATGAAGTACCTTCATGATAAATACATCTGAAACAAGGAGTTCAAGGTGGGCGATCTTGTTTTATTATTCAACTCACGATTGAAGATGTTTCCTGGAAAGCTGAAATCCAAATGGAGTGGTCCCTTTGAAATTGTGGGTGTGACAATTTTTGGTGCATTGGACTTGAAGAACAAAAATAATGAGGTATTCTGAGTCAATGATCACCTGGTGAAGCATTAGTTGGGACAAGCTGATGATGGCCACGTGGTGGCATTGATTCATTTGAAGTGATGGTAATCTGCGTCGCACCGCGACGTTAAATCAGGCGCTTCTTGGGAGGCAACCCATGTTTTCTTTTTCCTTTCGTTTTCTTCTTTTGTAGATATGTGTTATTTTATGCTAACTGGATTTGATTTGTGTTGTAGGAATGAGTGTGCTTTACAAGAACCGTGCTCAGAAAAATTGGCTAAATGTGGAGAAAGTGTGGACCACATAATTTTGAATGCTACACCAAAAGGCAACTGCGGCCGCACAATTCTTGTGCGGACCGCACAAATTGAGATGAAAAATGCAAACTCTCCGAAGTTTGTTTGTTAGAGAAACAGCCAAAGTGCACCCGCACAACGAAATCTGTGGTCCGCACCAAAATCTGCGGCCGCACAGCTAAATCTGCGGACCGCAGATGATCAAAGGCAATTGAACTACCAAGTAACAGAGTGCGGACCGCAGAAGTAATTCTATGGCCGCACTCGATCTCTTGTTCCTTATGTTTGGTCCTTCAGTATACATAATACTTGTGGGGCTACTGTTCGACTTTTTCCCTCACTAAGCTTAAATTCGTTGAAAATTGATATTTCTTGCTAAAGTAGTTGTTCTCAAGCCTAACATCTATGATCACTCATCTACATTACTTCAAATATGGTATGCTCAAATCACTTCTAGGATTCTTCAATTTGTTTAGTTAAATTTATAATTTGTTAGATAGTTTTAGGCTATTTGTCAATAGATTTCAATTTTACTACCATGTGGGGGTTAATCTGTGTTGGGTCAATTGCTAATTGTTTTATGGGGACTGCATAACTTGATTTGCATGCATAATTGTTAATACCATGTTGAAACTGTGAAAAAACTTGAAAACCCTAGAGGTCTGATCAAGTTGATTTTAAAATCTGCGGTCTCACAAGCAAGTGTGTGGTTTGCAGAGTTGAGATCTAGGGTCCTTGGTCAAGTAAGCTTCTGCGGCCGCACTTGAAATTGTGCGGACTGCAGAAATTCCACCATGGCCACAGAAAAGTGTGTGCGGTCGCAGATCAAGCCAATCTCTATCATCAGAGAGTTGGCACTTTTGGGAATTCTAGTGTGCGGCCGTAATGAGAAAAGTGCGAACCGCACTTTAATTCTGCGGTCGCACTCCAAATTATGCGGACCGCAAATCCATCTCTGCGGCGGCACTTCCAAATTATGCGGTCCGCACAACCCAGTTTACGGTCGCACTTGCAATTGTGCAGACCGCACTTCCCCACCCTGCACTCATGTTCTGCAATGTGATTTACTGTCTGTGTTCAACTGAATTACAGCTAACTTCTGTTGTTGCTTGTTACAAAAAAATGGTTAGATCTCGAGGTCGTGGTGATACTTCTAAGGGGAGGGGTGAGCCTTCCAGAGGCAAAAGCAATTTACCCCTCGCCCTCTAAAGGATAATCAGTAAGAAAGATATAATAGGCCGAGGATGACAGCATGAGCCCTCCGAATCTAGTTCATATGCCCCATCTCGGGAAGCATCCGAGGGCAACTCAGTGCAAGAGCAGCCTACTGTTCAATCACAGCCACAACAGCCACAATAGCCACAGGGAAGGTACCAACTTAGAGACGAACGTTCCTCCTCACATAGCACTTTCGAGGGTTCGAAGAGTGCAAGTCGGGCTTCAGATCCCTCTTCTACACTTGTCCCTGAAGCACTAACAGCTGTTGTGAATGATATTCCGGATGATGGTAGAGAAGGTGATACCACAGTTGTCGGCCTTGAGAGGTCGAATAAGAAAGAGGTTTGGGAGGACCGGTTTGTGAGTCTAGCTGCCTTCACTAGTTTTCGTGAGTGGTGGCCAGTGAGATCGCTCACTCTTGAGCGATAATTCCAACTCAGCGATCTTGAAAAGTACAATCCAGAAGTGTTGAGGCAGTTCCGAGAGAGAAAGGGGTGGATGTGGTTAACCCAGTCAGTTGTGGATGCAAAGGAATACTTGGTCCGGGAGTTATATGCCAATATGGCTGTTACACCCTATATTTTTGTACGTAAAAATGCATCATAAGCAAACTAATATAGGACCAAAAATGAGATAATATTTAAAAGTA